>SJYC01151281.1:0-55223 GCA_006408675.1 Madoqua kirkii | reverse complement strand
CCCATGCCTGGAAACAGGATCTGGCTGGACTTTGCACAGCTGCACAGCCAGTTTCCCATTGTTAAGAATAAAAATGACTTCAGTGAACTTCTGACTCCCAAATTTACCCTCTCTCATTTGATTGATTATAGAGCCCAAAGAGAAATTTCTGTCCTTGGAAAATGGGGTGAAGGGAGCCTAGGAAGAAGCAGTTGTCTCACTACACCCTTTGTTCATGTCTCAGAATCATCTTACCCGCTATTCAGACAAACTCTCTGATCAATAAGTGCTCATTCCTTACAACCTCCTGAACAAACAGTCATCCACTCATCGATGTAGGGGGTGTTTTCATTTCCCTACTTAACAGTCCTTTTAGCTATGAGAGTGAGGAAGAAATAACAAGCAGAGAGCAAGAAAGACAGAAAAGATGCAGTGGGAAAATACCAAGAAGGCAAAGCTTCTCATAAATAACAAAGGCATTCTTGATTTATCATGTGGCAGTAGAATAACAGAGCCTTCACAGTCACTGAATGGGACACGAAGGTCTTTATCTTAGCAGGGAACATGATGTCTTCTATTTGAAATCACACCGTGGAAGCGAGCTTTAACACGTGATGGATATGCATGGGAAAGGTAAGTGGTTCTTTAAAATTGCCCTGAAATCATTTATGCTCCAACAAGAAGCTAGCTCGCACCGAAGTTGGTAAATAGTCAGTTGCATGATTTGTGCGTAGAGTTCCTGATAGTTAATTTTTTTTCTATTAAAAGTATAGATCACCTCGACTATAAATGCCAGTTTACAGGATTCAATCAAGAGTGCCAGATTATAATAAAAGGAGTCTGGCAAGAAGGGGTGGAACCAGTACTCTTCTTTCTCATCACTGTTATTGTTACACAAATGAGTGTCATCCCACTTGATGGGACTGTCTGCAGAAGACTAACTGATCTGCTTTGTAGCCATTAGCTTCCATCTTACAGTGAAACTATTGAAGATTCCCTGAAAGCCTGGCAAATTTTCACCATCAAGCATCTTACTAGGAATAACAAATATGGGCATTTTGATAATGGGCTATTCAAGATTTAGGGATTGTCTGTTGTTGTTTTTTTAATTGGTCCTGACTTTAAATTCCACCAAGGGATTCCCTGGTGGTTCAGACAGTAAAGCTTCTGCCTGCAGTGCGGAAGCCCCAAGTTCCATCCCTAGGTTGGGAAGATCCCCTGGAGAAGGAAATGGCAACCCACTCCAGTACTCTTGCCTAGAAAATTCCATAGATGGAGGAGCCTGGTAGGCTACAATCCATGGGATTGCAAAGAGTCGGACAAAACTAAGCAACTTCACTTTCTTTTCTTTCTTTCAACTTTAAATTTGTCGTTAGAGATAAGTAGAGCTAAAGTGGCTGAGAGGGTTATTTGTAAGCAGAAAATACTAGAGCTTCTCTGTGTGACCTTTCTAGAGTCATACCTGCTTTCTCTGCCTTAATTTTCCTTTCTAAAAATTGGAGAGGAGTTTAGTAGGTTAATGTTAACAGATACGTGCTGACATAGGTCATCCCTGAAGAGGTGGTATGACAAGTGTTAAAACACAAGGGTTGGGGAAGCAGGCTGCCTCCTTTTCAGTCCCAAGCTTCCCCACTCTCTAGTGCTACCGTTCAACTTGCTTCACTTCACTTAATTTGCCTCACTTTCCCTGCCTGTAGAATGGGGCTCATAGGGACCTGTCCCATAGGACTGTTGTGAGAATCAAGTACATGAAAAGTGGTTAGGATGATGACTGATACAATAACATAACCCAAACTCTTTGCCAACTTGATGTTTGTGCAGAGTGCTATTGTATTTATTACTGCTTTTCTTAAAACCTGAATGAATTGACCTTGTTTCTCCTTGGTGGTAACATCTCTGCCTGTCTCCCTTTCCTCCTGGATCAGGGATGGTCCTCCTCTCACCTCCTGCCTTCTCCCCTTGTGGCCTTTGTCTCCCCCAGCCCCCGAGCTCTCATCACACAGCCCTGCCTAAAGTGTCTCGAATCTGTCACATGCTCTCTGACCTTTCTATATCTTGTCACATCCGTCAAAATGCCATAATCCACTGCTGAACTGAACACTCGCCCTGGAGGACATTCCAGCTTCCTTGGAAAGACCTGCATCAAACATTTTCTCTACCTTTTCCTCCCAAGAGGGGCTTCCCCTCGCCCTATGGAAACTTCAATTCTTTTACATCCTCCATGAAGTTCTCAGAGGTCCTGGCTCTCCCGTGCCCAGCACATGTTAGACACCGAACTGGTGCTTACAGTAGTCCAACCTTGGATCTCTTCTCTAGAAGCAATTTGCTTCATTTCAGAGAACTTTGCAGTTGCAGTGTAGGGAGAAAGGATATTGGAGCAGGCTGAAGTGCCTTAAGCCTAAGTTTATTCATAAAATGCACCCAACAGAGTAAGGTGCCCAGCTGCCCTCAAAAATGCAGCTCCCAGAGCCTCAGAGCACAATGTCACCCCAAGAGACAGCTGAGTGGAAACAGGAAATTTTTCCATAGACAGAGACTCAGGTAGTGTTAATTACCCTTCCTCCATCCTTCCCTACCCTGGTGTATACTTTAGACATCTTACCTCTTTAATTCTCCAATTCCACCTGGCTTTCAGAATGAATCAGTGGAGACCAGTTACTATCCAAAGTGGCTATTTTCAAAAGACACCCGTCTATATGTGGCCAGAGATAACAGACTAAGCTGTGTTCGATAACTTCTTTAGGAATGAAGAACCCTCCACAGAGGCCATAGCTTTAGGGCTCCTGCCAGCCTGCCGCATGTGTTGATCGTTCCTCTCTGAGATGTGTATCTTCATTATTTCTGTTCTCCTCTTCACTGTGATCAACACAAAGAGTCATCCTGGGTTTCTTTCTAAACGATACCTTTTGAAATTTAATTTAAATGTCTTTGACTCCTATTTTGCAGCCATTTCTCATGGGATTGCTAATTTCTCTTTCTCCCTGCAAAGTCTGCATCTTCCAATTAAAAAGTGAAATCACATATGAATATATTCAAGAGACTTCAGTACATATCCGTTTCTAAGCTACAGCATGATGTGAAAGGGGCTCTGATGTCCAGTTGTTGCATCCAAAGAAAGTGTTGGTCTTTAATCACAAGCCCTTGTTCCTTCCCCCAGAATAGCAAGCTCAAAGTGTCAGGAAAGGTGACTTCATTAACGTGAAAAATGCGGCTGTCCAAGTTTCAACGTGAACTTGGCCGCTGTTGTTTATCTGTACTGCTGGTACTTCTCTGCAGTCATTTTCCTTTGCTCAGATCACCGAACCTCACACTGATAGCGCCTTTCAGTAACCGTGAATTTGCAGGCTTAATCTTTCACAGGCCAACTGGAGGGAAATCTGGGGAGTTACTGACCTGTTGAAATACCATATGTTTCTGCCGTCTTAGGTGGAAGTCTTCACAGCTAAGCACTGGGCTGTGTTTCATCAGCTCTCATGCTACGGGGAAAGCTCTGGCTGGGTAATTGCTCATGGCATTAAAAATTTATGTTGGCCAACGTATCACACAGACATTTATTTTTCAGCTGTGAGATGAATGGGGCCTTGAAAAGGAAAAGGAGGGGAAGAAACATGGGGTTTAACCAGTAAATATCTTTGCCCATGCTCCTTCTCCTTCCAGGAACATCAACTGCAAATATTGAGTACTGAATGAAGTAGATCAGTAGTCACCAGTCCTTGCTGGATAGGAGTCCTAGGAGCTGCTTACTGCTGTTAACCCTTAAGCTTCTGGATCATGGGCAGACCTAGCAAAGCCCTGGCAGAAGGGAGACCCTGGAGAGAGGAGGACATTTTTGTATTTTAACAACTCACAAGATCATTCCTGTGTATATGACTGCCTGTGAGTCCTGTCTCAACCCCCCTCCCCGAGGCATGTCATTGCCTTTATGTCCTTGCAGATGTGGATCCAACATCCCTCTCTCTGCAGAACCTTCCCTAATTCCCAGCTTATTCTACTCAGCATCCCCAAAGCACTATAACCATGACTGAAGGCATATGCCCAGGACCAGAGAACAGGTCCATCATGGAGGAGAAAAGAGTATGCCCCCTGAAAGTCACTTAAATATTCTGGACCTCAGTAGATACTCCTAGAAAGTGGGGGCAACAATACTGTCCTGAGCTACTTCCCCCAGAAGCAGATTATGAGACAAGGGCTTGGGTGAAGCATTGAGATGATGGCAGTAAACTTGCAAGAGGATAGGTGAGGACAGGGGACTGGGCAGAGTGTGTTTACACACAGGCTACCATTATGAGTGCCTGAGCCAAAGCTCACTGGAGACTCTGAGAGTGTCTAGAACATTCTTAGAATCATGGCAAGGAAGCTGGGGGACTTCCTCTGCAAACTCCCATGGCTTGTAGACTGAGGGATGCTCCATGGACACTGTCTGCCCAGCATTTCCAGCTACCTGTGACCAGAAACCACCATCAAGCAGGGAGACAAGCAATGCCAGGGTCAGCTCATTGGCAGAGCAGTTGGCGTATACCAGGACTGTCCACCAGGGACTGATGACATGGGCCAAGGAAGTATGAGTGGATAACAAACAACTCCTCTATCATTACCTCCTTCATAGAGTTTCTGTGATAATCTGTGCAAAGGAGCTAGCTCCATGTCTACCACATAGGGTCCTGAGATCTTAGATTAAGAACAGTTAGTCATATAGGGAACATTTTGATTATCGATTGTATCCTGACCACTGTGCTGTGTGCTAGCTCGTTTAACTCTCAGGAATAATTTATTAGGTAGGTACTATTTTTATCCCCATTTTATGGATGAGGAACCCCAGATCTTCAACTACATTGTTGGTCAAAGTTGCCTAGGTGATTAAGGAAGGTGATACGTACACCAGGCCTTCTGGTTTCATAGTCCTCACTCATAACCACTGTTGCACATGGTCTGTCTGTGAGTAAGAGGGAACCAAAAACTGGTTGAAAAAGAGCTTTAGATTCACACAAATGTTAACTTACTCTTCAGTTCAGTTCCGTCACTCAGTCGTGTCCAACTCTTCGTGACCCCATGAATCGCAGCATGCCAGGCCTCCCTGTTCATCACTAACTCCTGGAGTTCACTCAGATTCACGTCCATCAAGTCTGTGATGTCATCCAGCCATCTCATCCTCTGTCATCCACTTCTTCTCCTGCCCCCAATCCCTCCCAGGATCAGTCTTTTCCAATGAGTCAACTCTTTGCATGAGGTGCCCAAAGTACTGGAGTTTCAACTTTAGCATTGTTCCTTCCAAAGAAATCCCAGGGTTGATCTCCTTCAAAATGGACTGGTTGGATCTCCTTGCAGTCCAAGGGACTCTCAAGAGTCTTCTCCAACACCACAGTTCAAAAGCATTAATTCTTCAGCACTCAGCCTTCTTCACAGTCCAACTCACATCCATACATGACTACTGGAAAAACCATAGCCTTGACTTACTCTTACCTTACCCTTATTTTGCTGCTCAGAAAATGTGTATGACCCCAGGAGCAGACCTCTAGGATAAAAGTCTTGGCACTTTTCTGAACTTGGACCAGGCCCTTTCATTCGCATGACGTGGTGGCTACACAGAGGCCATCATTAGTCAGGAGCATTTACTTCCGGTCTCCTATGTGCAGAGTGTGGTTGCCAGGACTGTGGGGTCGTGGAAGAGGTGGGGGAGATGGGATCATCCATCACAGAGGCTAACAGGCTAGTAAACATGCCCAGATACCTCCCCAGGTGGCAGAATTGAAAACTAAACATGCAGCTCAGCCAGGCCTCTCAAAGTAGCAGAATTGGGTTATTCTTCTGCCCCTTCAGTGTCTCCCCCAAGTTCCAGCTGGTGAAAATACATATTTCAAACCACATTAGTAGAAAAAGAAATCAGAGAGTGAGGTATGGAAAATGGAACGGCCTGCCTCTTCATATCCAGTAGAGAAAGCAGTTACACATAAACAGGCCTCCCAGTGAATGGCATTAAGCTGGGCTTTATGTTTAGAGCTATGTTAACAGCAACTTAACCACTCTGAGATTGAGCTTCAAAGTAATAAATTGGCCCAGTAATATTCAACTCACCAATGTGTTGCATTGTTAACTAAAGAACTGCTCCTCAAAATGATGGTCCATCAATGTTACTTTTCTTCCCTTGCTTGCACTCTGGAGGAAATGATTCACTGTGAGTGGTGAAGACTTATTGCTGGTTGGGTATAGGAGATGTTAAATGTAGAGTTTAGAGTTTCAGTTATTATTATTTTGGTTGTGCTCGATCTTCGCTGCTGTGCACAGGTTTTCTGTCATTGTGATGAGTAGGGGCTTCTGATATCTGTAGTTTCTCTTGCTCCAGAGCACAGTCTCTAAAGTACAGGCTCAGGAGTTGCTGCTCACAGCCTTAGTTGCTCCACGGCCTGTGGGCTCTTCCTCAGTGAAGGACTAAACCCATGTCTCCTGCAATGGCAGGTGGATTCTTTTCTACTGGACCACTAGGGGAGTCCTCGAGTTTCCATTTTTGCCATACATTCCGATAGATTGCCATAAATGCTGCTGGGTGTGAATGAATGGGGTGGATGTTGAAATCGAGTTTACCAGAAGCCACAACCACCTTCAAAATTCTGACTCACTAAAAGCAACATCACTTAATGATGGAGATAATTCTGAGGTAGATGAGCTGTGGCCCATACTTTGAGAAACACTGGCCCACATAATTAATGGTCAAATAACTGCTTACTTATGTAAATTTAAAAATGGATTTAGAAAAGGAGACACATTTTAAAATGGAACTATGTCTATTAGAGTCCAGAATGGTTACCTAGGTTAGAGTGTGCAAAGGGTGTGAGTGGGTGGGTAGGCTTGAGAAAAGGCCACAGGTTGCATCAGTCTTTTTCTTTCTCAAACCAAGTTCAAAGTCATCCTTAATTCAGTGCATATGATAGGCAGCTAGTGAGATGGACTGGGAATCCTAGATTTGTCAAATAATGACTACAAAGCCTTAAGCAACTTTTATGGCCTCTCTGGGCCTTAGTTTCCTAGGTTGAGAAAGAGGGAATAATATCTAGCTAATAGGGTTGTTTAAAGGATTAATGATTGTTGTTATCACTGTGACTAAGCTCTCAGTATTATTTGGCAGCAGAAAGTTTTGTCAGAGAGAGAAAAGGACTCATGTCTATTACAGTGGATATTGACCATGCGTACTACCTGCTCAAGGCTCTCAGAGAATCCAGAGGAAAGATTTTCAGTGTTGCTGGGCTGAGCATAGGCTGCTGCCATGCAGACTGCCCTGCTGTGAGCTGCAGAAAGCACTTCAGAGGTCAAAGCATTTTGCTAATTAGAAATTAATATTTCACACCATGGCAGGCGAGTTGGGTCCCGTGAATCCAGTGAGTTTGATTAAATGTGTCTCAATCTCATAGACACTGCTCTATACAAAATATCTGCCACTTGACTGCTTCCAAATATTCTCACACGCCACCTTGTTGAACTGCAAGTAGGGGAGGAAATTGATACGTAGGTGACCCACTCCCATGAGAGTTGGTACCAGCAATTTGACTCTGCCTGGGGAAACTGGGAAAGGTCATTGAGAGTCAGTGGCCTGGCGTGCTGCAGTCCATGGGTTCACAGAGTCAGACATGACTGAGTGACTGAACGGAACAGATGTGAGTTAGGGCCTAAAGAAATACAGTGCCAGAAGGGACCGGCATGTCCTTAGGCGGTCATGATTTGGGGGAGAGGCAGTGATCAGAGAGGCCAAGGATGCCAAGGAGCCTGTGCCCTGTGTAGGCCAACAATAAAGTCCAACTGTGAAGACCCTTTATAGCAATTAGGGTGACTGGATTCTTCTCTGGTAGAAAGTTGATCTAGAAATAGAGGACATTTAAGTGAGAAAAATGGCAGACAGAATGAGCAGCCTTTACCAGTGAGAAGTTAACCAGCAAGCTTTCAGAAGCGCTCTGGGAACACATTAAGGATGTGGTTCCTCTGTTTCTGAGGATCCCTGTGTTCCCTCTTATTCGAGGATGTTTTCTGAAATAACTGACATTAAGGAAATGATGCATTCTTTAGGAAGAGGAAAGGAAGAACTAACACTTATTGTATGCATACTGTGCGTTAGGCTTCCCATTGAAAATTTACTTAAATCATCTCACTTAGTGTTCCCAACAGTTAAGAAGGATGCATTTCTTGACTTCCCAGTTCTTAAATAAGGAAATGAGTAATAAGAAAATGAATGATGTGAGTCCCTTCCCAGCATATTCATTGATTCATCCATTCAGTCACCAGATATCCATTGAATACCTGTTAAGCAAGATTCTAAATACTGAGGGTTCTGCCTTAAACAGGAAGGAGTAGGTTTCTGGTCCTGAACAACACAGCACTGGTGTGCAGGTGTGTGTGTCAGAGAAATTAGTCGCACATTTATGTCCGACTCTTTGCAACCCCATCGACTGGAGCCCACCAAGCTCCTCTGCCCATGGAATTTCCCAGGCAAGAGTACTGTAATGGGTTTCTACTTCCTGTTCTGGAGAATATTCCTGACCCAGGGATTGAACTTGCTTCTCTTACATCTTCTGCGTTGGCAGGTGTATTCTTTACCACTAAAGCTACCTAGGATGTCTGATGTGCAGTATATGGTACTAAAGCAGTAAATACATTAAAAGTTCACCATAGACGTTCTAAGGCAATAAAATGGGGTGATCCAACACAGAGGAATACTTCAGAGTGGAAGGCAGGTGTCTTTGAGGAGATGACAGGTGAGTTGGCATGGGAGTGAAAAGAAGCAAAGACACTGATGTGGGTACAGAGCAGACTTGATGGAAGAAACAGAAAGCAGTGGAACTCTTAAGGAGGCCAGACCCTGGTGGGTCCTGGGAGCTGAAGTAGCCACTGGGCTGGTGGAAGGTGAACAGGAGGGACAGGTGACAGGATCAGTGGTTGTCAAGGACCAGTGTGTCTTGGGTCCTGGGAGAAGTGTCTATACTTCCATCAAAGTACAGTGGGAAGTCATAAGGTTTTTAATTAGGATTCTATCACTGGTTTGGGGACTAAGGCTAGGTAGAGAACAGAAGTAGGAAAGGCAGTTAGGCCACTTGGTTTTTATTATTCCAGATGAGATAATGATTTATAATGACTTTAAACTGGAAACCCCAAAGAGTAGGAATATCTTTTAGCATTTCAGTTTCTTCTAGGTAGGTAGGTAGACAAAGATATATCAGTATATGCTTATGTCTACACACATATATTAATATATCAGTATGTGTATATATAATATATATAATATGCATATAGATGTATATAATATAACACGTATGTATAAAATGAATTAAACCACTACGACGTTGTAATTAGCCTCCAATTAAAATAAATAAATTAACTGAAAATAATAAAGTTAGATGGAGGCAAGTTACTTCATCATGAGATTGATATGATTTCAGAAGTAAATTTGAAAGCACCTGCTCAGATTTAGGAGGCGTGCTGCATTCAGTTAATACTTGAGCCCTAAAGACAAAAAGGAAGAAAATGATTTTAAGTCTGATAAATTTTATATATGCTGCTGCTGCTGCTAAGTCGCTTCAGTCGTGTCTGACTCTGTGCAACCCCACAGATGGCAGCCCACTAGCCTTCTCTGTCCCTGGGATTCTCCAGGCAAGAACACTGGAGTGGGCAATTTTATACACACACACACACACACACATATATATATATATATGGAAACCATGTGTGTTCTCAACAGCAAGTTCCTTCAATCATGTGTAAATATTAGGTACCTGGTCCAGCAGTCACCCATACACCTCACTGGTCAATTTTAGAAGCGGAGAGACAGAACCTGTTTACATTGTCATCTGACTCTCATATATGGCACATTCACTTTTGAATACTTTTGAGTTCTCATGTTAGTTTGAATAAATTTTTGGCTTTTATAGAAATTTCTGCTCCTATTTGGTCAAGAGCCTCACTTACCTTTGCTACCCCATTAACAAAATTAAAATACATAGGATGGCATGAAGGTACTACACAGATTAAAATACATATCAGTATTATCCAAAGCAGACATGTGGGCAAAATAAAGCCATTCTATCTAATTTAGCTTTGGCTTTACTGCATCTTAAAAAAAAAAAGCTCTTTTTAGGGTAAAAAGGTAAATTAAGAAGTAATTCATTGGCCCTCTTGCAGGAAGACTTCCCAAATTCAATATCACATTAGAAGTAGTAAAGTAATAGTCGCCTTTATCAAGAACAAAAGGGTTATGGGGTAATAGTGATGCACAGAAGATGGATGGATTTTTGCTTTATCAATTCAAATTAACAAAATGCTATGCTATTAATTTCCTGTATACACAAAATCTACCATGACAAATGTGAGATTCTAGTTTTCAAGGGAGGTAGCCTACTATGGTGGGAAAGGAATGTCCTGTGGACACAGAATGACTCCTGTTGCTGCCAGTGAGAGATGTGATGGAGGTTGGCGATGGACCTCTCCACGGCATCAGGGGCTCACCTCTAAGTGGAGTTATGAGTCTTGATTCAGTGTGTGTTCTGTATACTTTGCATGGCCCCACATTGCCCCTCACCCTTATAAATATGCTTAATAATAAGAAAATGTAGGTTCCAACATTAAATTCAGAGGAGAGTCATGCTCTCTTCCCCTACTTCCTTAATTCAAACTTCCCATGACTGCCTTTGATATTTCTCAGCCAACAACAGGATTTACTGTCACATCTACTCCCTGTGGGGCTTCCCAGGTGGCTTAGATAGTCAAGAATCTGCTGCAATGTGGAAGACCTGGGTTTGATCCCTTGGTCAGGAAGATCCCATGGAGAAGGAACCGGCAACCCACTCCAGTATTCTTGCCTGGAGAATCCCATGGACAGAGGAGCCTGGAGGGCTATAATCCATGGAGTCATAAAGAGCTGAACATGACTGAACAGCTGGCACACAGACTACCCCCTGTGATCCCTGCTTCTCAAAATTTTCATGTAAGATGTCACCACGGTTTGTCTGGTGGCTCAGACAGTAAAGAATCTGCCTGTAACGGAGAACTGGCTTCCACCCCTGGGTCAGGAAGATCCTCTGGAGAAGGGATGCGACTTGATGGGCATGAGTCTGGGTGAACTACGAGAGATGGTGATGAACAGGGAGGCCTGGTGTGCTCCGATCCATGGGGTCACAAAGAGTCGGACACGACTGAGCAACTGAACTGAACTATAATGTTATTTAGAAATTATAAAACACACAAAATAAATATTAGGAAACTGCTAAAGAGGAAAGAAACATTTTAGATAATTTATTGTTTTAAAAGTAAAAACTCACTCTTGCTAAAATCTTATTATTAAAAGCTCTGGTGGCTCAGATGGTAAAGAATCCACTTGCAATGTGGGAGACCTGGGTTTGATCTCTGTGTTGGAAGATCCCTTGGAGAAGGGAACGGCTATCCACTCCAGTGTTCTGGCCAGGAGATTTCCATGGACAGAGGAGCCTGGTGAGCTACAGTCCATGGGGTCACAAAGAGTTGGAGACAACTGACCAGCTTTCAGTATAATGGAATATGCTCCATCCTTTGAAAAGTCAGTATTTGGTTTAATACCTTCTGATCAGGAGATTGAGAGACCTGGCTCTAAAATCAGTTTATTTCCAAACTTGCTTTTGAATAGTGAATAATGTCTTATGAGAAAGCACTTCATAAAGAAGCAGTGTGTAGATGTGACATACATAGGCTTCAGTGTGTTACTAACAGTCGTGGAGCAGCCTTTACTTTTGATTGTCTTCCTTATATGCTTGATTTTTATGTGTGAACTTTGTCAAACCTAATTGGATCCGAATATTTTCTACATTTAAATGCCACTGAAAAGTGAAAGTGAAAGCCACCTGGTCATGTCCAACTCTTTGCGACCCCATGGACTCATCCATGGAATTCTCCAGGCCAGAATACTGGAGTGGGTAGCCTTTCCCTTCTCCAGGGGATCTTCCCAAACCAGAGATCGACCCCAGGTCTCCTGCACTGCAGACATAAATGGCACTGAAGAAGGAATTTTTAAAAAGTGACAGTTGTGCTATTATCTTAATGTTCAATTGTCTGGTATTAATATTTTTATTCGGTCCAAGGTCCCATTTGAATCCATTTGTCCATATTGTGAGGCTTACTTTACATTGAATAATGTCAGTATACTAAGTAGAGTACGTGGCAGTTCTCATAATGTGTGAAAATATGTCTCCTCAGTGCCCAGATCCGGAAGAAACATAGAATAGGGATTACATACTCCAGACCCCTAGATGTGAAGATGATTAAAGGGAGGCCCAGATAGGAGGCGTGGCTCGGAACATCCCCCACACATTGCTTCTTCGAGTTATGTGTCAGGCACTGTGCTTAGAACTGGGATTCAGTAGGATCAAAACAGAAGAGAAATAGTCCCACGTGTAATATGCTTATACAGTTTCCTTATAACTCAACTTCACTGATCTCTAATGCTGACGAATTTAGGATTAGATAGCGCCTTCCAGTCTCTTGAGGCAGGGCTACTACAGTGACGCTGAGCGGTCCTCACTGCCTGGATTCACGCTCTTGAGCACTCCTTCCCTGTGTGCATCAGCCAAAACTAGTGACTCCCTTCTAACAGATGAAATAGACAAAGGTGTGGATGTTCATTTCTGAGATGTGGCTACATAGTGACTCTGGCATCTGCCTTGGGTCTTGTCTCATGCTCTCCCTCGCTTACTCCGAGAGAAGCTAGCTGCTGGGTTGTGAGTTGCACTGTGAAGACACGCATGACAAGGAGCTGAGCCTTCCCGCTGATAATCAGGGAAGAACTGAGGCCCTCAGTTCACCAGCCGTGTACTGTCAGCAGCCACATAATGAGCTTGGAAGACCACCCACTATCCGAGACTCCAGAAGAGTCAGTCCCAGTTGTCAGATGTAGCAGTCAATGTAACAGACTCTGAGCCAGAGGACCCAATTAAGCTGTGTCCAGATTTCTAACCCATATAATATGTGGCAAAATAGATATTTGTTGTGTTAGGTAAGGAAATGTTGAGGTGCTTTGTTAAGCAGTAGGTATAACTAATAAGCCTCCTTTATCTTAGGTTCATTTTTTTAATGCATACACTCTCAGGAGGATTAGAACTTACCAACAAAATATTCCTTAATGAGCTTCTCAGCTCACCTAGTGCCCAGGACACATCAGTTAGATCCATCTCACTGGGGAAGCATGCCATACAGCAGGATGAAGGAGCTTAGTTCTAAGATCCCATCCTTAAGTTTCTGGGAGATAGATTTGTTCAGATTGAATTTGTCATTCATATTACATGTCTTGGTACAACACCAAGAAAATTTCTGGTGCCTCTGTATAAGAAGTTAATGACATAGATTATTAACCCATGTTCATAGACTATGTGTAAAAATGAAGCTGAGAATTGGAAATAGTTGAATATTTGGTTTTTCTCCAGAAATTTACAAATAACTGCTAATAGAAGCTATAACTTGAGGCACTTTTAACATGTTGACATAAGTAGATGTATAAGTAAGTGCATATGTGTATAAGCAAATATATAGTACCTGCAATCAAATCCTCCAGAAAGTTTCTAGAGGCAGAGTTTCATAGAGTTTAACCAAATGCTTTAAGCTTTTTGAGAGAGTTCAAGAAGGTGAAAATGTGGATTTTAAATGTTGCTTCTTGATCTGACTCTGATCTAAGAATGTGTTTCACTCTGCTCTAATGAAATATAAGTAATACATAAGATTTTCATCAATTTCAGTGTATCTGGTTAACTTTATTAGTTTTTCTTTTTCCCCGTTTTATTTGTGACATTTTCTTGTTCCTTAAGAAATGATGATGGTAATGATGGTGATGATAGGCCATCTTATTTGTTTTTATATCTTTGGAAAAATAGAAAGTTAGTTGTCTTTCTTCAGACTCCTCTCCCTACTGTTTGTTGTTCTACATTCTGGAAACCACTGATCTAGAAAGATCTTTGTTTTGTATTCTAAAACAAGGCACTGGTGGTAGACAAATGGACTTAGAGTCACACCAGATAACACTCCTCACATAGATGGGGGTCTTCCCTGGTAACTCAGCTGGTAAAGAATCCACCTGCAATGCAGGAGAACCTGGTTCAATTCCTGAGTCAGAAAGATCCTGGGAGAAGGGATGGGGCACACACTCTAGTATTCTTGGGCTTCCCTTGTGACTCAGCTGGTAAAGAATCCGCCCACAGTGTCGGAGACCTGGGTTGGGAAGATCCCCTGGAGAGGGGATTGGTTACCCATTCCAGTATTCTGGCCTGGAGAATTCCATGAACTGTATAGTCCATGGGGTCACAGAGAGTCAGAGACGACTGAGTGACTTTCACTTTCTCACAACTGGAGACAGGACAGTAACACTGACACCAACAATAACTAGTAATTGTTAACCTGCAACAGTTGCTCACCTTGTGCAGGTGTTGGTTCAAGTACTTTACCTGTTTAACATTTAGAAACAACCATATGAAGTAGGTACTGATAGCATCAAAGTGTCTCCACAGATACATTTTTGGAGACTTTTTTTTTTACTTTGGTATACAGTAAGAAACATCTACATCACAACTCAAACACATACATATTCTTACTACCACACAAACACACCCACAGAAAAATATTTTCTAACTCAAAATATACATGCCTCCCAATGTTCATAGCAGCAACATTTACAATAGGCAAGACATGGAAGCAGCCTAAATGTCCATCAACAAGTGAATGTCTAGAGAAGATGTGGTACACATATGCAAACAAATACTATGATGTCATAAAAAGAATGGAGTAATGCCATTTGCAGCAACATGGGTGGACCTAGAGATTATCACTTTACATGAAGCCTACATCAGAGCACACAAACAAGAACCTTAGAAATAGAAAAGAAAAGAAAGAATTGGAAGGAAGCAAACACAAAACAGACACCTAACAGAGAAACTGTTCCACTTGTCCAGAGGTGGGGGGAGGAACCACATAGACCAACTGAAGCATGAACTTGGATGATATTTAAGTACAGGGGACCCCAGCCTCCGGGATCTAATCCTGGATGACCTGGGGTGAAACTGATGTAATAATAATAGAAATAAAGTGCACACCAAAGGTAACATTCTTGAATCATTCCAAAACCATCCTCCTACCTCTCTGGTCCAAGGAAAAATTATCTTCCATGAAACCAGTCCCTCGTGCCAAAAGAGTTGGGGACCACTGAAGACATATACAAAGATATTGACAACAATTCATGCTCTCATAATTAATGAGAGATAGTGGTCTGTAGTCTTGTTTTGTGTATCGGCTTTGTAGGATTTTATTATCAGAGCAATATTGACTTTGTAAGATGAGCTGGGAAGCATTTCCTTCTTTTTTTCTAGAAGAGATTGGATAAAATTGGTGTTGATTCTTATTTATATGTTTGGTAGAATTGTTCAGTGAAGCCATCCAGACCTGAAGATTGCTTTGTTCAGGAGATTTAAAATTACAGATTCAATTTATTTGATGGCTATAGCACTATTCAGATTGTCTATTTCATCTTAATTGAATTTAGGTAGTTTATAGTTTTCAAAGAATTGGTCTGTTTCTTTTAAGTAGCTGAGTTTAGGAATGTAAAGCTGTTGGTTGTCTTCACTTATTGTTTTAATGGCTGCAAGATCTGTTGTTATATATCTTATTTAATTTCAGATGTTGTTAACGTGCATTTTCCCTTCATTTTCATCACTCTTGCTAACAGTTTATCAGCCTTATTGATTTTTTTGAAGAGTCAGATTTCTGTTTCATGGGTTTGTTTCTATAGATTCCCTATTTTCCAATTATTTCTACTCATATCTTTCTTCTTGGTTTGAGTTGATTTTGCTCTTCTTTTTTTTTTAAAAATAGTTCCTTGCACTTGGAACTTTTCTCATTTCTAAAGTAAGCATTCAGTGTTATAGATTTCTCTCTTGGCAATGTTTTAGCCATGTCCTAAATATTTTGATATGTCAGGCTTATGTCCATTCATTTCTTAGATATTTAAAAATTTTTTAGAGATTTGCCCTTCAACCCATGAATTATTTAGAAGTGGGTTGTTTAATTTTTTACATGTTTGGAGATTTTTCTCTTGTCTTTCTCTTATTGCTTTCTTCCCTGATTCCATTGTTGTTCTAGAACTCTCTTTCTGATTTTAATTCTTAATTTATTGACACTTGTTTAATGACACAGGATATGGTCTACCTTGGTGAATATTCTGATGACACTGTTAAAAAATATCTATTTTTCTCTGGTTGAATATTCTATTCATGTCAACTGGGTCCTTCTCATTGACTTTATTTTTGTTATGTTCAATATCCTTGCTATGTTTTTGTCTACTTATTTAACCAGTTGCTGAGGAGGAAGTGTTGAAACCCCCAGCTATAACTGTGGATTTATCTGCAATATTTTCTGCCATATCAATTTTTTTCACGTATTTTGATAGTCTATTTTTTTTTTTATGGTAGTACATTTCAGATCATTGTGTCTTCCTGGTGGACTGATCCTTTTAATATTGCTGTAACATTCTCCTTTGTAGTAACTATTTTTGTTCTGAAGTCTGTTTTATCAGATATTAATATAGCCATTTTTTAATAATCATTGCTTGTTATATTATTCCCCCTTTTAATTTCAGTCTGCATGTGTAATAGAATTTGAAGTGAGTTTCTTTTAAGCAGCATATGTTTTGGTCATTTTTTAATGCATTCTTTCCTATCTAGATTGGCATATTTAAGCCATTTGCATTAAGGATAATTACTGATATATTAGGACTTCATTCTGCCATTTTACATACACGACTTATTATAGTTTACTAGAATCAGCAATTTACCCCTTTGAGTGAATTTTGGAGGTCTACTTCTGTTTAGGTCTCTTTATCTTCCTCACTTTTAAACATCATTGACTTGTATGTCAGGCAGTGTTATAATTTTTGTTATAGTAATCAAATCTGACTTATGAATCTATGAGGAAAATTATAGACTATATATATATTTATATATATGTGTATCCATATTTCTACTCTGTTGTTCATTTCTGACATTCCAAGATTCCTTCTTTAGTCATTTCACTTTTGTCTGAAGAACTTCGTACTTCATTCTGCCATTTTACATACACGACTTATTATAGTTTACTAGAATCAGCAATTTACCCCTTTGAATGAATTTTGGAGGTCTCACTTCTGTTTAGGTCTCTTTATCTTCCTCACTTTTAAACATCATTGACTTGTATGTCAGGCAGTGTAATAATTTTTGTTATAGTAATCAAATCTGACTTATGAATCTATGAGGAAAATTATAGACTATATATATATTTATATATATGTGTATCCATATTTCTACTCTGTTGTTCATTTCTGACATTCCAAGATTCCTTCTTTAGTCATTTCGCTTTTGTCTGAAGAACTTCGTTTCCGAGTATTTCTGTTGGCAACAAATCATCGTTACTTTTCTTCATCTGAGAAAGGTTCCGTTTTGCCTTCATTCATAAGCACCGTTTCCCCGTTTTGCCTTCATTCATAAGCACCGTTTCCCCGTTTTGCCTTCATTCATAAGCACCGTTTCCCCGTTTTGCCTTCATTCATAAGCACCGTTTCCCCGTTTTGCCTTCATTCATAAGCACCGTTTCCTTGGGTGTAGAATTCACAGTGGACAGTTCTCCTTTTTTAACACTTGCACAATATGTCTTCTGCCCTTCGTTGTATCTATGAGAAACTTACTGTCATTCACATTGATATTCTCCTGTAGAAATGCTCCTTTCAGAATTCTTTTCTTCATCTTTATTTTTCAAAGTCTTAATTGTGACATGTCTTGGCGTGTATTTCTTTGGGTTTATGCTTTATGGGGTCAGTTCAACTCTGAGAATATGTAAATTTGTATCTTCCACCAAAATTGTAAAGTTTTCGACAGTTATTTATCCTCATGCTCTTTAGCCTTACTTCCTTTCTCTCTTCCTTCTTAGACTCTAGAAATGCAAATACTGCATATTTTGTTATTATTCTGTGGATGACTAAGGCTCTGTTTATTGTTTTTTTCAGTCTATTGTTTGTCTGTTGTTAAAACTAAGTAAGTTGTATTGATGAGCTCTCAAGCTTACTGATTTTATCTTTGTCTTCTCCATTCTTCCCCTGAGCTTATTCTGTGAATATTTTTTTATTGTTGTAATCTCAGGCTCTATCATTTGTTTAAAGAGATTCCAACATGGATTATTGAATCATCTTTATGACGGCGGCTCTGTAATCTTTGTCAGATAATTTCAACCTCTGATTGACTCAGTATTGGCCTCATTTGGTTGTCTTTTCCCATTTGAGCCGCTATTTTCTTCATTCTTGATGTGGTAGGTTATTTTCACTTGTATCCTGTGTGTTTTGTTTACTGTTTTAGGAGACTCTGGGTCCTGCTTGAATTTTTTTATTCTGTCAGTTACTACATTAGGTTTAACAGGTGGTTCTTGGCCTATTTTTATGAACTATGGTTCCAATGACAGTTTACATTTTTGCTGCTTTTTGCAATGTTATTTTCATCTGTTTGTTTTATCAAGTGTTACCTGTGCTTCCATTGGTCCCTAATGGTGTTGTGTAAGGAAGAAGTTTCTCAGGCCAAGCCTGGCCTCAGATGTCTTGTTGGAGGAAAACTGGCAAGATCCTCCTACTGCTCACCCACTCTCCAGGTCTCTCTGGGTAGGGGAGGAAAAAGAAGAGTCTTGGTCTGCAGGAACACAGATTCTTGGGCTAGGCTGCTTGCTGTAGATATATCCCTCCCTCACCCACCCATCACAGCTGGATGGGGGAAAGTAGTCTCACGGCCTGTAGGGACTAAAATCCTTCCTGAACCAAACCCTTGTAACAACTGGTTCCATTTGCTGGTTTGGCACGCCTACCCACCTCAGAACCTCTTCAGGGAAAGGAGAATCTTAATCCAGCAAGGAAGCAGAGTGTTTACCCCTGAGTGCTTATATATGGTGAAACTCCCAATTGACCTTCCTTGCCAGTAGGATCAGACTCCCCTGATGTTGTAAGAAGCACTCCTGTTTTCTCTGGCAGAAAAATAAGCTTGTGTGGACTGTCTTCTATTAGTATTAGAAGGTCATGAATAGGGTAACATTGGATCTGAGTCGCCTTCTATTGAACAGAGGGGTGGAAGATGCTCTGCCACTATGCCTGTCTGCCATTTCTGGGTTCTCAAACCAGATTATCTTTTTTCTTTTCACCTTTGATTGTCTCTGCACTAGTTCTAGAGTTCATAGATTTGCTTAGTGGGAAAAGAACATGGAAATGTGGATCTATCTTAATTTGTCTGAAGAGGAATTAAAAATGCTTATTCTATTGCCACCTTTTCTTATAACAGGTATTGCCCAAATATTTATTATGAAACTCAGCTTTCATCCTTCTTGTCAGTAGGGCAATGTCAAAACTTATATAGCAGAGACCCATAGGCAGATGGGGTGGTGGTGTAGTTGTTAAATTGTGTCCAGCTCTTGCAACCCCGTGGACTGTAGCCCACCAGGCCCCTCTGTCCATGGAATTTTCCAGGCAAGAATGCTGGCGTGGGTTGCTTATCCAGGGGATCGTCCCAACCTAGGGATCGAGCTCAGGTCTCTTGAACTGCAGGCAGATCTTTACCAACTGACCCACCAAGGAAGCCCAGATGGATGAGAGTCTGACCCTTAATCATGGACTCAAACATTAATACTGCCACAGTATCTCCCCACAGATTACTTACCAGTTTCTAGAGTATCTGGTCAATAGAGAAGCCCAGTAACATCTTGGCTGAGTGATCATCCGCGAGTGCAGGTGAATACCATGAGCCTCTGAATATGGTAGCACAACGAGAAGGACACATCACTATCCTTATAGTATTCCGGTCAGGAATCCTCTCACGAGGAAACATCAGAAACAGTCAAAGTGAGGGACATCCATTAAACATAAAAATGAAAGAAAAGAAAAAGTGGCTTATATACTTCCTAAACAGCAAGACTTTGGTTGAATTTCTTGAATTGATAACTATACTTTGGTTTTGTAAGAGAATGTCACCGTGCTTGATGTTTAGAAAATAAACACAGAAATATAAAGGAATACACACACACACAGAGAGAAAGGATATGATGAAGAATTTGCCAAAATATTAAAAGTTGGTGGAAAAGTATCTGAAGTTTTTCTGCATTGTTTTTTGCAACTTTTATGTAAGTTTAATAGTGTGGTGTGAACTATTTTTAGTGGTGTGTGAAATTTATGTCGCCTCAGTAGATAAACCCTGAGGTGCTTCAAAGCTGTCCAGACACAGCAAGTCACAGCCAAGCCATGACATGAGTCCATAAGTAAGAAACGTGACGAGTTTCTCACAGTGTATCAGAAACCACACACAGGTCTCTCGTGGAGCCTGAAGCCACCTGTCAAGATCTGTTAGGCCTCATGAATCTTTCCTTCCTCCTGGCTGCTTTTGATTCTTAGATTTCTCTCCATGTAGCAATTGTCTGTAGATTTTAGTGCTTGTCTAGATTTATCTTTTGGTCTCAGGATCATGTTTTCTTACAGATTACATGTAGCACTCAGTACACAGAGCATATCTACATACTCCTTGTTAAATGATTTTCTCTTGCATCTAAAAAAAATTGAATGGAAGACTAAAGTGTTTTATATATATTAATATATATTCTTATATATAATTCTTATGTATAATCATAGTATATATATTCTTTTTCATTCTTTATATGCATTATATATTATACATATATACTATTTTCCATTATGGTTTATTATAAGATAGTAATACAGAACATGTATATATATGTGTTTATGTGTATGCGTGTATATGCATATATACACACACATACACGTCTATGCTATACAGTAGCATAGACGTGTATGCTATACAGTAGGATCTTGCTGTTTATCAACTCTATATATAATAGTTTATCTCTATGCTATACAGTAGGATCTTGCTGTTTATCAACTCTATATATAATAGTTTATCTCTATGCTATACAGTAGGATCTTGTTGTTTATCAACTCTATATATAATAGTTTATCTCTATGCTATACAGTAGGATCTTGTTGTTTATCAACTCTATATATAATAGTTTATCTCTATGCTATACAGTAGGATCTTGCTGTTTATCAACTCTATATATAATAGTTTATCTCTATGCTATACAGTAGGATCTTGTTGTTTATCAACTCTATATATAATAGTTTATCTCTATGCTATACAGTAGGATCTTGTTGTTTATCAACTCTATATATAATAGTTTATCTCTATGCTATACAGTAGGATCTTGCTGTTTATCAACTCTATATATAATAGTTTATCTCTATGCTATACAGTAGGATCTTGTTGTTTATCAACTCTATATATAATAGTTTATCTCTATGCTATACAGTAGGATCTTGTTGTTTATCAACTCTATATATAATAGTTTATCTCTATGCTATACAGTAGGATCTTGCTGTTTATCAACTCTATATATAATAGTTTATCTCTATGCTATACAGTAGGATCTTGTTGTTTATCAACTCTATATATAATAGTTTATCTCTATGCTATACAGTAGGATCTTGTTGTTTATCAACTCTATATATAATAGTTTATCTCTATGCTATACAGTAGGATCTTGCTGTTTATCAACTCTATATATAATAGTTTATCTCTATGCTATACAGTAGGATCTTGTTGTTTATCAACTCTATATATAATAGTTTATCTCTATGCTATACAGTAGGATCTTGTTGTTTATCAACTCTATATATAATAGTTTATCTCTATGCTATACAGTAGGATCTTGCTGTTTATCAACTCTATATATAATAGTTTGCATCTGCTAATCCCACACTCCCAATCCATCCCTCCCTTATCCTTCTTCCCCTTTGGCAACCACAAGTCTTTTCTCTGTGAGTCTATTTCTTAAGTTTTTTGTGCTGTATTTTAGATTCCACATATAAGTGATATCGTTATCTGTCTTGCTCTCTGACTGACTTCACCTAATATAATAGTCTCTAGACCTATCCATGTTGTTGCAAATGGCATTGTTTTATTTTTTTTTATGGTTGAGTTCCATTGCATATGTGTACCACACCTTTATCCATTCATCTGTTGATAGACATTTGAGTTGTTTCCTTGTCTTGGCTATTGTAAATAGTTTCACAATGAGCATAGGGATGCATGCATCTTTTTGAATTACAGTTTTGTCCATACATCATCCCACGCATGGGATTGCTGGATCATATGGCAAATTTATTTTTAGTTTTTTGATGACACGCTCTACTATTTTCCATGGTGGCTGCACCAATCTACATTCCCATCAACGATGTATGAGGGTTTCCTTTTCTATGGGTTGGGAAGTATTTTAGAAGCCAGATGGGTCATGTAGTAGCCTCTCAACTTACAAGTGGATGTGGCCTTCATTCACAGTTGTCCTTAGGCAGCATGAACACTATTGCTTGGTAGGCAGTATAGTTCATTTTAGGAGTGTTCTTGTGTTATTTAACTGGAAGTATGGGCCTGAGATCAGGATATCTGGGTTCAGATCCTGCCCCTGTTCTTCTGCAGCGGATTGATTGTGGGCTGGTGGGGATGGTGAACACGTAATGATTCATTATACATGAAACACTTGCTCTCTGTGTGTAGCTTCAGATTTGGGCATTGCTATTACTCAATGTGACTTTCAATTTTGAAACTGTGAATCTAGAAAATATTGGAAGTATTACCTGCTTCAAAGGTTTTCACACATTTTCTTTGATCAGTAGAAGTCTTGTTTCCTTAAAATGAAAAAAATGTTAAATAATTCCAAACTCTGGAAGACGGTGAGAGACAGGGAAGCCTGTCCATGGAGGTGCAGAGTCAGACACGACTTAGCAACTGAACGACAACAACAGAATTCTAGTGCAGGAAAGCCAGCTATTCTAACTGACATAGAGTCAACCAGAACCCCACCCACTGTGGCCACTCTGGCCTGTTTCTTCCGCTGTAGTGGCTATAGGATCACTGCCATCTCATCTGGGTCTATTGGTCCATGACGCATCATGGGGAAGCAGTGACTTAAAACAAAAAATCATTGACTTTGCCCCTGAATCTAAGGTTGACTAGGTCTGATAAGACAGGTCTCCAGATTCTGCCATATAGTTGCAGTCAGGTGGTGCCTGGGCCTGGCAGACATTGAAGTCTTCTTTGCTCCAAGTCTGGTTCTGGTTATGGATGGAAAACCTGGTCAGTTAGAGCATCTGTTACTCTCTGTAAGGTCTTGGGATGTGGCCTTTCTGCACGGCTGCCTTAAGATCTCTGGGATTTTTACACAACACTTGGCACCTCCCAGAGAGGGCACCCCAACCAGAAACCAGCAGAAGCTGCAGGCTGTATCTTGTCTTGCCTCAAGAGTTACCTGGAGCTTCCAAAATGTTCTGTTCCTCTAAGTCACAGACCCACCAGATTCAAAGGGAGATGGCACAAATAATGCCTCTTATTGTTTTATGAATTTGAAGATCCTTATCAAACACCACCCCCTGCAGTCTAGAGATTCTGTTTTGAAGATCCCTGATAGAGTAAATTCCTTTGCACTCTCACTATAGATACATTGGTGGTCATGCTGCTGACATCCATAAAGTATAATATGAATGAGAGCTTACTGTCTAGCAAGTACTACTTTAAACACACAGATGTATAAAGGATCATAAGATAATATGAACAATTCTATGCCAATCAAGTGGGCAACCTAGAAAAATGTGGATATATTCCTAGAAACATGCACTCCCCTATGACCAAATCAGGAAGAAATGGAAAATATGAATAGACCAATGAATTAGCATTTTCAAAAACCTCCCACCATATAGCAGTCCAGGACCAGAATTCGTAGGTGGATCCTACCAAATATTTAAAGGAGAGTTAACACCGAGCCTTTTCAAACTTTTCCAAAACATTGACTCGGAAGAATTGCTTCTAAACTCATTCTCTGAGGTCAGCATCACCCTGATACCAAAGCCGGAAAAGAAGACCACAAAAGAACAAATTACAGGTCGGTGTCTCTGGTGAGCAGAGATGCAAAAATCTGCAACAAAATTATTGCAAACCAAATTCAACACTACTTTAAAAGGATCATACATCACGATCAGAGTTAGGAATTAAAGCTCAAGTCTTGATCACTGCAAAGGTAAAACTGCTGAGCCTGAGAAATCAGCCACCAGTCAAAATGACATACTTTAATTACAGAGTAGGTGCTAGACTTTGTGCTTTCTCGCTTTCCTATACCTCACACCCTTTCACTGTCGCATTATTCCTTATGAGCTATTTTTGCAAATCTATTTTGACAAACTAGCGTAAGGTGCCCCCTTAAATTCACTCTGAAACTCATGTGAGTTCTTGTCTTTTTGGGTTTAGGCCTCCTTTTGGTCCATTGTATATTAAACAGTCTATTGAATCAATTGCACAGTATTCCTACATCAGCTGTCATCTGATCTGGAAAGAAATGGGTTTTGTTTTGAGGTAGATTGAAAGTGTCATCCCTTCGATGGTAATCAGAGTTGGGAATTGGCATTTGCGTCACTGTGCAGTGCCCTCAGCTCTGACTTTCCTTAATTGGAGTTTCAAATGCATCCTGGCTGCCAGAAGGCTAGTTTTCTTCAACTTAGTCTGCAGGAAAAGCTTTAGAGAGGAATTGAATCTGCCCTTATCCGTTCCTCCACATCCTAAGGGTTTAGCTGTCTGGAGGCCTGGAGGGAAGTTCACATGATACTGGATGATAGTGATTACATTGGTCTATCCAACTTGTGAATGCTTGGAATCCAACCATCACGAATTTGATGAGTAGTTATCAGATCTTCATTCCCATCCTCACCCCTTCAGGCAGATATACCTCTCTTATCCACCTGCTTGCTTTGGGCCACGTGACTTGTTTTGGTCACTAGACTGAGGCATGATTTGGCTGATGGCTGCACTCCTGAAATTCACAATAAGATAAACATATGTTGGGGATCCACTGGTAAAGGAGGATGAGAAAAACACAGATCAATTTCAGACTCAGCCTGCAGCCTACACTCAAGTCCAGCTATCCCATTTCATGAAATGGAGCTGCCCAGCTGAGGCCAGTGAACCTCAGCCAAATCAGTCAACTTGCAGATCCAGATGAGTAAGAAAATATTGGTCATTGTAAACCACTGAGGAATTTCTCTTTTAGCTTCTTTTTAATGGAATTAATGAAGCAGAAGATAACTGATATACCAATTAACATTTTAGGAACTAAATAGTTGTGATGTGATTTAAAATAAGTATATATTTATATTTGGTTTCCCTTCCTTTCTAGCACAGAGAATTTCCAAAGTGAAAGTGAAGGCTGCTCAGTTGTGTCCAACTCTTTGCGACCCCATGGACTATAGTCCATTGAATAGTCCTCATGCCAGAATATTGGAGTGGGTAGCCTTTCCCTTCTCCAGGGGATTGTCCCAATCCAGGGATCAAAACCATGTCTCCCTCATTGCAGGTGGATTCTTTACCAGCTGAGCCACAAGGAAAGCCCAAGAATACCAGAGTGGGTGGCCTATCCTTTCTCCAGCAGATCTTCCCAACCCAGGAATCGAACAGGGATCTCCTGCATTTCAGGCAGATTCTTTACCAACTGAGGTATTAGGGAATCCCAAGTGAGGAGACCAATAAAAGTGTCTTTGGTTATATTAAAGAGGTGACTTTTGGAAAGTACCAAAGGTTGGGGGCTGGTTGCCAGCAGTCAAGCATGCGATTAGAGGGTTTGAATTCTCAGTCCTACTCCACCCAACCTCCCAAACCCAGTCTCCAGGGAGGAGCTGGAGACTGAGTTCAGTCACCAGTGGTCAATGATTTAATCAGTCAGGCCTGTATATTAACTCTCCTTAAAGACCCAAAAAGAGTTCAGAGAGTTTCTGGGTTAGGAAACACCTGGAGATGCTGGAGAGCATGGAAGCCCCACCCCCCTTCCCTGTACTTTGCTCTGTGCATCTCTTCCATATGACTGTTCTTGAGTTACATCCTTTTACAATAGACAAATAACATGAGTGAGTAAAATGTTTCTGTAAGTTCTGTTAGCCACTCTAGCCAATTAATTGAACCCAAGCAGAGTCAGAGGTCATGGGAGTCCCAGATCTATAGCTCTGTGATCAGAAATTCAGGGAATAACCTGGCCTTATAATTGGCATCTGAAGCTGAGATGGGGATAGTTTTGCAGTACTGAGTCCTTAACCTGTGGGATCCAATGGTTTCTCCAAGTAGGGAGTGTCAGAACTGAGTTGTAGGACTCCCAGCTATTGTCAAAACATTGCCTGGGAGTGTAGAGGAAACCCCCTACACATTGGACTTGGTACATCAGGGTCTTAATATAAGGTGTTGGCTATTTTAAAATTGGTCTTAGTAAGTATGTAAGACGTGGTGTTGGGTACCACCCAAGCGTGTCATTCACTATTTCTCGTCTATAACGCAGATAATATTATTATTTCTGTTTTTGTCTTAGTGAAGACTTTTTCTTTGATAAAAATGATTTTAAAAAAAATAGTTCATCAGAACTTTCCCTTTTGAACAAGGAAACAAAGTGGTTGGGGGAATCCTTCTTAAGATCAGAAAAGCAAATGCTTCTAAGATTCCTAGGGAACACTGACAGCATATGCCCTGTAAGAAAAGATCCCGGTAGAGTCATGCTGCAATCCATTGTCATAGGCATAGCTGGCAAAAGAACAGTGATCAAGACTGCTCTTTATTGACTGCTTGTGGCAGAGTGGATGCTAGATCATATACATGAACCCACAATAGCGTTCTCGGGTTGCTAACCTTTATCCTTCTGTAGTATAGCTGGACAACTGAAGTTCAGAGAGGTTATGTAACGTACTTAGTCTTACAACTTGTAGATAACTAAGTGAAAAGCAAAAGTGAAATTTGCTCAGTTGTATCCAACTCTTTTCCACCCCATGGACTATACAGTGCCTGGAATTCTCCAGGTCAGAATACTGGAGTAGGTAGCTGTTCCCTGCTCCAGGGGATCTTCCAGACCTGGAAATTGAACCAGAGTCTCCTGCATTCAGGCAGATTCTTTACCAACTGAGCTTTCAGGGAAGCCCATAGGTAGCTAAGCTGGAACTCAAATACAGGCCCAAATTCTTATAATAGACTAACTACCTATTAGTAACCAACAGTCATTGGATCATAGAAAAAGCAGAAAATTTCAGAAAAACATCTACTTCTGCTTCATTGACTATGCTAAAGACTTTGACTGTGTGAATCACAACAAATTGTGGAAAAGTCTTAAAGAGATTGGAATCCCAGACCACCATACCCGTCTCCTGAGAAACTGAACCCTGTATGTGGGTCAAGAAGCAACAGTTAGAACTGGACATGAAACAACAGACTGATTCAAAATTGGGAAAGGAGTATGTCAAGGCTGTATATGGTCACCCTGCTTATTTAATTTATATGCAGAATTCATGCAAAATGCTAGGCTGCATGAATCACAAGCTGGAATGAAGGTTGCCAGGAGACATATCAATAATCTCAGATATGCAAATGATGCCACTCTAATGGCAGAAAGTGAAGAAGAACTAAGGAGCCTCTTGATGAAGGTGAAAGAGGAGAGTGAAAAAGCTGGCTTAAAACTCAACATTAAAAAAATACAAGATCCCGGCAACCAGTCCCATCACTTCATGGAAAATAGAAGGGGGAAAAGTAGAAGCATAGTGGATTTTATTATCTCAGGCTCCAAAAATCACTTAAACAGTGATTGCAGCCATGAAATTAAAAGATGTTTGCTCCTTGGAAGAAAAGCTCCAACAAACCTAGACAGTATATTAAAAAACAGAGACATCACTTTGCTGACAAAGATTCATATAGTCACAGCTACGGTTTTCCAGGAGCCGTGTACAGATGTGAGTTGGATCATAAAGAAGGCTGAGTGCCAAAGAATTGGTGCTTTCGAATTGTGGTGCTGGAGAAGACTTTTGAGAATCCATTGGACAGAAAGGAGATCAAGCCAGTCAATCCTAAAGAAAATCAACCCTGAATGTTCATTAGAAAAAGTGATGCTGAAGCGCCAATAATACTTTGGCTACTTGATGTGAAGAGTCAGCTCATTGGAAAAGACTGATTCTGGGAACAATTAAAGACAAAAGGAGAGGATGAGATAGTTTAATAGCATCACTGACTCAATGGATGTGAGTTTGACCAAACTCTGGGAGATAGTGAAGCTGGGAGAGAAGGACAGGGGAGCCTGGTGTGCTGCAGTCCATGATGTTGCAAATAGTTGGACACAAATTACTGACTGAATGACAAACCTATTATAGTAGCTATTTCTTTGCTGCATGATTTACCACCTTGCTCACACTGATTTCTCTGTATAAATGTTACAGTTGTATTTAAATGATTTTAACTTATTTTTCAACTTTTCCTTGCACAGAGAATTATTGAGAATATATTTTGTGTCAGGCCCTATGCAATGTAGCACAAGTGAATGACTGGAAAGTGCTTGGGTCTGGATGTTGGAAGGCAGACCAACTGTGTGATCATAGAACAGAAAGAGGAGAATGGGCTTCATATGCAACTCCCACAGGGCTTTCTAGCCAGTGACACGTGCTGCCTATGTGGCATCATGGTAGAGAGCACTTGTTTTTGGAGTCAAAGAAAACTGGACATAAATTCTAGCGTTGTCAAGTTGGTCCCACTGCTCACCAGTTTACAAAATCACTACCCACAGATGTTGGTAGAGTGGAAAAGTACCAATAAACAGAGTGTTAACAATCTAGAGAGGTGGTGGACCCAGTGTTTCCCCAAAAGCTACCTCTGAAGATTCTGTTCAACCATGAAAGCTCTTTAAAGGAAGCAGGGAAGTCAACTCACTTCACCACTGAGATAAGGGCTTGGAGGCTTTGCCATCAATCCCTGTGTGCAGGCTAGTCGACGCCTCGTGATCTTTGTTTAGATGCTATTTGCTCACAAGGTTCGTTTGCTAGATTACTGAAGGAGAAGCTAAGCAAGAGATCTGCCATCTATTTATTTCCTTTTCATTTCTACTTCTTTGATCTATGGAAAGAACCAAGAAGTTGGACAGAGTATTATATGATCGAATGATTTGAAAAGTGTGCTAGGGCCATAGATAAGTAGGGCATGGGGGTACCTGGTTGAAGGTTAGTGACATGACAAAGGGGTGCCTCGTGCAGAGACCCCTTTCATGCAAACAGCTTTTTCCTGCCAAAAGCTGCTTACACTGGCTCTGTGTGTGTGTTCAGTTGCTCAGTTGTGTCCTACTCTTTGCGACCCCATGAACCATAGACTACCAGGCTCCTCTCTCTATAGGATTTCTAGAGTGGGTTGCCATTTCCTCCTCCAGAGGATCTCCCCAACTCAGGGGTCAAACCCGTGTTTCCTGCATTACAAGTGGATTCTTTATCCACTGAGCCATCGAGAATACTCACACTGGTTCTGCTTCTACCTAAGAACTTGGGCAAATTACTTCACCTTGCTAAGCCTCATGATATTTCATCTCTTCAACTTTAAATGTAGAGCATATCTCATATTGCTGTAAAGTGTTAAAATGTGTTAAAGCTCCTAGGTCAAAGACTGCCCCCAGTAAACAATCAAGAAATTATATACTACTAATCTCTTTGTCTCTGAAGGAATTTTGTCCAGGCCACTCACCGTCTGGATCATTCTCATTGGAATATATCCTCATTTGAAGGCATTACTCCTAAAAACATTATGGAAGGGAACACCTTTTTCTAGTTGATTTTCAGCAGTGGGTGTGTGGACACCAAGCAGTTATCAAGTCTGTTCCTCTCATGGGACCTCAGTTCTTTGACATTAAAACATTTGGATTAGGTCAACTTTGGGTTCCTTCTGGCTGTAGAACAAAGCCAAACCAAGTAATAAACCAAAATGTATGATTCAAAGAGGAAATCTGGGTGAATATTAATTCTCATGTATTGTGTATATGTATGCATGGCTGAGGAGAAGGCAATGGCACCCCACTCCAGTACTTTTGCCTGGAAAATCCCATGGATGGAGGAGCCTAGTAGGCTGGCTGAATGCTTCTAATTGGTCTTTTTAAATAGATTCACTGTTATCTCTGTCTTGTGAAGTGTTTTGTGCCCCAAGAGGCTCGGATGAAATGTATGGTATGTTGGTATTTCTCCAGAAAAATGCTTCTCTTCTGCTCACTAAATAGCTGCTGCTACCCAAGTGGGTGAGAATCTTGGTTGCAATATATCAAAAGCAAAATACAAGATGTTTTTGTTTGCTGAAGTGGTGGTGGTTTGAATATTCATCAACATCCATTTGAATTCTGAGGCAACTCTTGAAGTGTGGTAAATCCTGTTTCACAGATGATGAAACTCAGAGAAAACACGTAACTAGGTGGTTTCCATTCAATTTTATAGTAAATTATGACTTGTGATCCTTAAATTCCTGCTGCTTCTTTGTCCGTATGTAGACTTAGTAATAACTGATGTGTGTAATTCAATATGTATGTGCATCAGTTACTAAGTCATATCCAACTCTTTGCAACCCCATAGACTATAGAGTGACAGGCTCTCTGTCCATGGATTTCGCAGGCAAGAATACAGGAGTGGATTGTCATTTCCTTCTCCCAGGGTCTTCCCGACCCAGGGATTGAACCCATGTTTCCTATGTCTCCTCCACTGGCAGATGGGTTCTTTACCACTCAACCACCAAGGAAGCCCATTTGGTTCTGTAGGATATTACTGTTCCCGTCATAAAAAGCAGGGAGGGTGAGAATCATCCTGGGTGGTACGATTGCATTCTAGGGTAAAGACATTCCCCCATATCAATATATCTACCAAGGTCAAACAGCCTAAAGAATTCTTAAAATTCATTAACAAATGAAGAATTGCTGGAGGGGAGGGAAGAGGAGAGAGAAAGATGATGTTCATCTCCCTTACTTTCCTCTACTGTGGCCTCCCCACCAGGAGAAAAAAGAGAGACATTTTCCAGGATTTGCCTGAGACATCCTTGTATAATGTTTGAGTTCCATCACTTTCTAGAAGCATACTAGGCAAATTACTTACACACACTTTGGCATATCTCTAGTGATTATTCCTTGAAAAAAAAAAAAAAATATATATATATCAGTTGTGCTGGAAACATTATCTTTTAATCATCTCCTATGGGGGAACTTCCACTTGGTAGTATGTCACATACACCCTCTGTGTCTGGTGGAAATGTGGTGTATTAAATGTGGTTATTTCTGGGTGTTAGCTGAGATTGGAAGGGTCTGTATGTTTGTCATTGTTAGCTCAATACTGTGAGGTCAATGGCTAATTATGAAAGATTGTAACTTTAGGGACTTAGCTGATGAATCCGATTGAACTGTCAGCCTTTCTAGGCTAGATTGGATATATAAAGAATCTCCATCCTAATTGCTTTAATTAATGAATGCTGAGATAAGGCCACCCGTAGAGAGAAACGCTGCAGTGTCTTTACAGCTTCATTGCCACACGTGGTGACAGACTAGCAATAATATGGTCTGGAGGGGTGCTTGGCATCTCAGTTGCTCCCGTTTTATGGGACACCTACCATGACTGTAATGTGTGGGACAAAGAGTCTGACATCTCCCAGGCTCAAAAAAGGCTTATAATTTTTACTAAGAAACAAGCCTCAAGTGTATCTAACAAGTTTAGAATAAATAAAAATGTTGTGTTAAAATAATTTTAGAGAAAATGAGATGTTTCTTTGGAAGGGGTTTGCTCCCAGGGAGTTTATTGCCTTGGGTGATTACAGGGGCAGATAGGAGAGATCAGGACCCATTGACTGGATCAAACCAGTCATCCTTTCCCCTGGAAATTGCCAACTTTTTTTCTCCTGTCTTTGTATTTAATAGTTATTCTACCCTTCATATGGATGGATTCTTGTCCCAGCTATTCACATGGCTGCCTCCCTTTCTGTGGTTGGGTCTGAACTGTATCATTACCCCCACAGGTTCATCTCTCCATCACTATATCCAAAGGGACACACCGTTCTTCCTTGTCTTCTACCAGTCAGCCCTCAACACCATTTTCATAATCACCTCTTCTAGGCTGTGCAGTCCTGTGAGCAGAGACCTAATGTTTGCCCATCACTGAATCAAAAGCACCAGACAGTGTGGGCATTTAAAAACACATTAGTTGAAGAAATGGTTTGTCAGCTAGGAACATTTTATTGTAAGCAGTAGACACAGACTCTGGTTAGTTGAAGCAAAAGAGAATTCAATGGCATTTTCTCTTGGAAGGCTGGAGAACCAGGCTTGGAAACAGGCAGTAAACAGCCCGGTCTTAAGGACCAGGAGGCAGGAACTATGTAGAGGGCTCAGCAAGGAGAGTCTGCTCAGGGCACAGCTGTTGGAGTCTATAAACACCAACCACATCTTTTAACTTTGAACATGCACAGATTTGTGTTTCTACATTGAGAAGTATGAGGAGATAGGAATCAAACGAAGCCCTGAGAGAGAGCAGCTCCAACCCTGTATGTCTGTATTTTAGGGAAAGCTGCTTCTGGGAAAACACGGGCTATTCCAAAGGTTTGTCAGGCTAAAGGGACTCCCATGGTTCTAATCAGGTGCAGATGCTAATGAAGCCAGTTAACCTGGCGGCAGATGGAAGCTGAGGCCACATCCTCTCTTAATGTAGATAGAGTCCAACTGGAAATCTGATTCCACTACCTTTACATAGGATAGATGGAGTAAAGCTTGAATTGACTATTATTTGATCTCCCTAGTGGCTCAGACAGTAAAGAGTCTGCCTGCAATGCAGGGAACCTGGATTTGATCCCTGGGTTGGGAAGATCCCCTGGAGAGGAAAATGGCAACCCACTCCAGCATTCTTGTCTGGAGAATTCCATGGAAGGAGGAGCCTGGTGGGCTACAGACCATGGGGTCACAAAGAGTTGGACACAACTGAGCAACTAATATTACTAATTACAGTAGAGACAAGGCTTGTTGTTCAGTCGCTAATGTGTTCTGATCCTTGGAAACACTGCTTATCTTCAGACTTCTGTGTACTTTATTTCTCTTTTAATGATTTCATAGTAGATAATGTAGCATTTGGTTTTATTTCAAAAAAGGTATAATTTGTAATGTATTTATGTCTCAATTTGGTTGGAAAAGAGATAATTTCTGGTTACCATTTGCTTATTCAAGGCCTATTTGCATTCTTCTGATAATAGTATGTTGATTTTTAATTTGAGCAATCATTCCTCTTTCCAAGAGTAGATTTGTAGTATCTGAAAGCAGAAAAATGCCTTGTGTATTATATGCGTATCAAGTATATTAAAGACCAAAGGGATACTATGAATGTCCAGGCACTAAAAACACTGGGCTGAATTTTTTCCTTTTCAGATATTTAATTAATGCATTACTAATTTCTTATACTTAAGTAAAAAGTCAAATAATTGATCCTTGTGAATGGAGGTAGTAAGGGATATAGCTGTAGTGAGACTGTCAAAATCAGAATATGTATTTTAGCCTGTGAGTGAAAAAATAGCACTAGAAGTAGAAATCACATTTTTAATAAGCCCTGTTGGAAATACAGAAAGAAAGTGAGGACTAAACTGCTGCTGCTGCTAAGTCGCTTCAGTCATGTCTGACTCTGTGCGACCCCATAGACAGCAGCCCACCAGGCTCCCCTGTCCTGTCCCTGGGATTCTCCAGGCAGGAACACTGGAATGGGTTGCCATTTCCTTCTCCAATGCATGAAAGTGAAAAGTGAAACTAGGGAGTGGTAAATAATGGTTGAGATATTGGGGAGAAAACACAGATCTGTTCCACGAAGTTGAAAACTTTAATGTTACTTCAAATGGTGTGGGTTTTTTTCTTTTATTTAAATGTGATGTACAAGCAGCTCATACAAGTCAATACCTTGTATGACCAGAAAACAAATACCAGAAAAACAAACAACCCAGTCAAAAAATGAGCAAAAACAAAACTAAACAGATATTTCTCTAAAGAAGACATACCAACGGCTAATAAACACATGAAAAGATGCTTAACATTGCTCATCATTAGAGAAATGCTGATCAAAACTACAGTGAAATATCACCTCACACTGGTCAGAATGGCCATCACCAAAAAAATCTATAAACGATAAATGCTGGAGAGGGTGTGGACAAAAGGGACCCTCTTGCATTGTAGGTGGGAGATGTAAATTGATACAGCCACTATGGAAGACAGTATGGAGAGTCATTAAAAAACTAGGAATAAAACCACCATACAACCTAGCAATCCCATTACTGGGCATGTACCCTAAGAAAACCAAACTGAAAAAGACACGTGTAACCCAGTGCTGACTGCAGCTCTATTCACAATAGGTGGGACCTGGAAGCAATCTAGATGTCCATCGACAGATGGGTAAAAAAGCAGTGGTACATATATACGATGGAATATTAATGAGCCATAAGAAGAGACACATTTGAGTCAGTCCTAATGAGGTGGATGAACCTAGAGCCTATTATACAGAGTGAAATAGGTCAGAAAGAGAAAAACAATGGTCTTATACTAATGCGTATATACAGAATCTGGAAAGAGGGCACTGATGAATCTGTCTGCAGGGCAGCAGTGGAGACACAGACACTGAGATAGACTTGTGGACCTGGCTGGTGGAGGAGCCAGGGAGAGGGGGGCATAGAGATGGTAGCATGGAAACACAGGTTACCATGTGCAAACTAGATAGCCAATGGGCATTTGCTGTGCGACTCAGGGAACTCAACCCAGGCTAGGTAACAGCCTAGAGGGGTGGGAAGGGGGAGGAAGTGGGGAGGGGTGTTTAAGTGGGAGGAGAAGGCGATGGCACCCCACTCCAGTACTCGTGCCTGGAAAATCCCATGACAGAGGAGCCTGGTGGGCTGCAGTTCATGGGGTCGCTACCAGTAGGATACGACTGAGCGACTTCACTTTCACTTTTCACTTTCATCATTGGAGAAGGAAATGGCAACCCACTCCAGTGCTCTTGCCTTGAGAACTCCAGGGATGGGGAAACCTGGTAGGCTGCTGTCTATGAGACTGCACAGAGTCGGCCATGACTGAAGCAACTTAGCAGCAGCAGCAGCAGCAGCAGCAGATAGCTGATTCACGTTGATGTTTGCTATAAACCAGTGCAATATTGTAAAGCAATTATTGTTCAATTAAAAATAAATTTTAAAAATGTGAATGCAAAAAAATATGTTTAGCAAATATTTGTCTGCTATATTGTCTATACTGTCTGCTAATAATAGTGTATAATTTATATGCTTGTATATGTGTATACATACATATGAAAGTAAAGTGAAGTCATTCAGTTGTGTCCGACTTCTTGTGACCCCGTGGACTGCAGCCCACCAGGCTCCCCCATCCATGGGATTTTCCAGGCAAGAGTACTGAAGTGGGTTGCCATCTCCTTCTCTAATCCATACATACACACATGTGTATAGATGTACATATATATAAGTATAAAAGAGGGTCAATTTGTTTCTGGTACACTAAATTCTCAGAAATGACTTTCTTAATTGTTTACTTTTGTTAATGAGCAGGACTGTGGTGAGGGGAGAATGTATTTCTAAGGATATCTTAGCCCTCTGTTTTGGGTCAGTTTTCACTTTAGTAGATTGAAAGTAGTCACAGGTAACTACTGCTTAGCAGAACTAAAAAACAAGATTAGTAGTGGTTTTGGAAAAGGTGGTTAATAGGGCATTTCCTCTGAAAAGATTACAGAGGAAAATGAAATCAGAGGCTGAGAATTTACAAAATCCTCGGGGAGGTAGCAATAATGTCATGTCAGAGTCAGCTCAGAATAGTCTCACTTGCTTGCTCGGTGTTTACTGAACTCTTGCCAAGTGCCCAGCACCATCTCCACTTGACGGTATGTCCATGCTGGCATGCCAGGATGAAAGAAAAGCACTCTGGACCACTCAGCTTCACATTAGCGAGATCCAACCTGTCCTCTCAAAGGACACTTCCTAATCGACTTTAGCTACAATCCATCTGGGAACAAGTATATTCACCCAAGTTAATTAAGCCCAGAGAATGACAGTCTTAAGGTCAACCCAGCAGCAGTCTTTAGCTGTACTTCAGAACAGCTTGATAGAAGAGGCAGCTGCAATTCATTTCCTCTGAGTACCTGACAAGTGGGCCTAGGCTTATATTTTCAGCTGGTGAGATTATCTTTAATATTAAGAAGATGTTCCCAAAGCTAAATATCAAGGGATAAAATTAAAGGAAAAAAATGAAAGATATGGAGCCATCAGTAAGGACTTGAAAAACCAAAACCTTGGTCCTGCTTGTTTAATTGTATATCGTCTTGGAAGAGAGATAAGATCCCGTTATTATATGTGATTCTGTCCACATCTGGCAAACCATGAAGTAAGCCAGTGTGATCACTAATATTTATTTAGTTAATGATTATTATAGTTATTTTTATTATAGTTGTTACTATTATTTCTTTGGTTAACTATTAAAAATGTCTTAAATTGAATGCATTTGTTTGCATTGATTTTTTATATTTTGATTGTTTATTCCTCTTCCTTCTCACTACTGTTTCAAAGTTCCCCTTTGGTAGACTTTACCTTGTTTCTATTTCTAGAAGCTCAATTATCTGGACTTTCTCTTGCCATTTAAAACTTCGTAAATTTTTCCCCTCTGAACGTGCCTTTAGAATATCCAAGCTCCCCAGGGTATGTCCTGTGCAGCCACAGGTGATAATTGAAACCTCTACCTTTGTTTCCCATCAGGATGGTCCATGCCTGTGGTACAGAAAGCTCCCTGAGGAAGACAGGATGGTGTTGCCCTAAATTACGGCTGTATTTTCAGTGCCTGCTACATACAGTCCCTGGAGCATAAAAGGTTCTCAGCACAAATTGAATGCATGAATGAACAAAGAAGGAACTGAATAGTATTCACTGGGGAACTTTGTACCCAATGTTCTTTAGATCCAGATGAATTCAGTGCACTGTATAGTCACACTTCTTCCCTTGAAGGCAAGAGAAACTGACTGCAGTTAGATTAGGTAAAATGAAGGGAGTTAGTAGAGGGAAGTGCCTTGGCCCAGAGGGAGTTAGGGGTCAGGTCAAGTCAATTCCTCTACCTGTTTTTATAGCCCACAAGCTAAGGATAGTTTTTACATTTGCAAATAGTTGAAGCAAATCAAAATAAAAACACAATTTTCTGACAGCGTGACACGTACACACAAGTCAAATTCAAGTGTCCCTAACTAAAGTTTTGTTGTGACACAGCCATGCCTGTTGATGGGTTTCTGGGGCTATATCTGCATTGTGGTGGCAAAGCAGAGTAGTGGTAACTGAGACCTATGGCCAACAAAGCTCCAAATAGCCTCTTCTTGGTCATTTTCAAAAGAAGTTAGTCTATGGAATTCAAGCCAGGCAGCAGAGCTCAGGGAATTCGGAAACCAGAACACTGTTGGGAATTTAGGTAGCAGAAAGGAACAGATGGTGTCCCTTGCATCACCACCATCAGAGGAAATCTGTTCACCCCCATCTTTATACCATTCAGATCTCAAATTCCAGTAAAAAGGAGTCTGGTTTGTGGCTTAGGGTCCATGCCTACTCCTTGACTCTAGGGACGAGGATGGAGGGAACCTTGGTTAATATCCCCATCATCAAGAGACTTAGCAAAAAGAGCAGATGTTCACTACTTGAACAGCGACAGCAAGATAAAATCATAGCTAAGCCTGTTGCCTTCTGCTTCCAAAGATAAACAGTAGCTATTTGCTACCTGCTCACATTCAGAGGCTGCTGAGCGGTGGTGGCTACATACCTGACACCGTGACCTCTTGTCATGAAGATTGAGTGGACTCTTCATTAAGGAGTATGTTCCCATTCATCACAATGTCAATTTCCATCTCTTCAGCTGTGTGCTGTTCAAGCTGGTCATACCCAGAGATGCAGAATCTCACGCCAACGTAGCCCAGCACCATGGCAGGCACTGGACTTCATTTTGAAAGATTTCTTTTGATTTTCAACCAAGTTTCCAAACTGCTTTCAATCAGTTTTGAATGGAGCTAACCTGGCAATGTCTAAATGAGATCACAGAGGCATCAGTGCTTGTCCCAAGAGGTGAAAGGAGGGCAGACTGGGAAGCACAGGCCTACTCAGAATCCTGACTTTGGTGTGTGTCCAGCCTCCCTGCTCAGGAGTTAGTAACATGAAGTTTGAAAGCATCCAATCAGTGACCGTGAAAAGGCTTATAATAAACAACAGGTCTCAGTGCAAAAAACAATTTATCTTTGTTCTTTCTCAGAGACTCATGTTAAACAGGATAGGAGATGTAGGTCACTTCCAAGTCTGAAAAATTCAAGCTTGAATTTGAATGTAAAAATTAAGTTTTATTAAAAATATTAAATGTGGTAGAAAGAAGTGTGGCAAAGCAGAGTAGTGGTAACTGAGACCTATGGCCAACAAAGCTCCAAATAGCCTCTTCTTGGTCATTTTCAAAAGAAGTTAGTCTATGGAATTCAAGCCAGGCAGTCAGAGCTCAGGGAATTCGGAAACCAGAACACTGTTGGGAATTTAGGTAGCAGAAAGGAACAGATGGTGTCCCTTGCATCACCACCATCAGAGGAAATCTGTTCACCCCCATCTTTATACCATTCAGATCTCAAATTCCAGTAAAAAGGAGTCTGGTTTGTGGCTTAGGGTCCATGCCTACTCCTTGACTCTAGGGACGAGGATGGAGGGAACCTTGGTTAATATCCCCATCATCAAGAGACTTAGCAAAAAGAGCAGATGTTCACTACTTGAACAGCGACAGCAAGATAAAATCATAGCTAAGCCTGTTGCCTTCTGCTTCCAAAGATAAACAGTAGCTATTTGCTACCTGCTCACATTCAGAGGCTGCTGAGCGGTGGTGGCTACATACCTGACACCGTGACCTCTTGTCATGAAGATTGAGTGGACTCTTCATTAAGGAGTATGTTCCCATTCATCACAATGTCAATTTCCATCTCTTCAGCTGTGTGCTGTTCAAGCTGGTCATACCCAGAGATGCAGAATCTCACGCCAACGTAGCCCAGCACCATGGCAGGCACTGGACTTCATTTTGAAAGATTTCTTTTGATTTTCAACCAAGTTTCCAAACTGCTTTCAATCAGTTTTGAATGGAGCTAACCTGGCAATGTCTAAATGAGATCACAGAGGCATCAGTGCTTGTCCCAAGAGGTGAAAGGAGGGCAGACTGGGAAGCACAGGCCTACTCAGAATCCTGACTTTGGTGTGTGTCCAGCCTCCCTGCTCAGGAGTTAGTAACATGAAGTTTGAAAGCATCCAATCAGTGACCGTGAAAAGGCTTATAATAAACAACAGGTCTCAGTGCAAAAAACAATTTATCTTTGTTCTTTCTCAGAGACTCATGTTAAACAGGATAGGAGATGTAGGTCACTTCCAAGTCTGAAAAATTCAAGCTTGAATTTGAATGTAAAAATTAAGTTTTATTAAAAATATTAAATGTGGTAGAAAGAAGAGAGTTTGATAACTGCCTTCCAGTATAAGAGTCAACAGTATCGAACATGACTGAAGCAAATTAGCATGCATGCATGCATTGGAGAAGGAAATGGCAACCCACTCCTGTATTCTTGCCTGGAGAATCCCAGGGACAGGGGAGCCTGGTGGGCTGCTGTCTATGGGGTTGCACAGAGTCCAGACATGACTGAAGCGACTTAGCAGCAGCAGCAGCAGTTAAGAGTCAAAGTTTCTCTGAAAGAAATTCAACTTCTGTAGAGCCCATGTAAAGTTGTTAGAGAAAATGAGCCTGAATGTGTGTGTGCTGTATATAATGATGCGAAATAGTTGACATTTTCCCATGGCCTTGACATGAATGTGTTTTGACTCAATCTTTATTTTCCTTCTTCCTGGGATCCAGAGGAAGAGACCTGTTTTGAGGAGTCTTTTTTGGGAGGAAGTGGATATGCAGGAGGGGAGGTAGTGTTTATCTTTTTCTTTTTTATTCATTTATTGTTTTTGGAACTGAGGAGTCTTATGGGAATTTGAGGGGTTGGAGAGAATTTCAAAGTGTTGGTGGGTATTCTTCCTTCAAGTCAAAGATACAAAAGGACATCAGTTTCTATTAAAATGCCTTTCATTGATGCTGTGGACAACATTTTAACTCAACCAGGAGCCCACTTGAGAGCAACCCCAGCAACTGTTGCTCTGAGAGGGAGAAGCTAAGATAGACAGTCTTGGGGAGGATGGAGATGAGGCAGGATGGGGAGCATGGGACTGGTCAGTCTGGACTCTGGGGCTGTCCTTCCCCACCGAGACAGTAGCTAAGGTCACCATGTTTAAAAAATTCATCAATGTGACAGAGGCAGGAATACTAATTAAGTGTCTTGAGCATAATAGAAAATCAATTTTAATTGTCCCAAATGGAACTATTGTTTACAGTTACAGATGGCTGCCAGGCAGTACCTGGAGAAGATAAATGAGTCTGGGGAGTAGGGAATTGCTCTCAGTTCTTGGGAGTATTGCAGAGAAGCCGTTCGAGAATTCTGCCTAAGATGGTTATTGCCCAGAAAACAGATTACCTATAAAGTCTGAAAAATGGTGTTTCCCCTAGGACCCTGCAGTCCATGGTATCATGGATTTGCACGTTCTCACCTGCAGCCTTGTGTTTCTATAGAAGGACAGAGCGCCCACAATATTTATGTCTCCACATGGATTAAAAACCACAGAAGCAACCGCCACGGCCTCCCTCAATGGTCACTAGGGTAAAATTGTTGCATGTACTCAAGGCTTATCTTTCCTCTCATCCACCTTCTTCTTCTTCCTGTGCTGTCTCTGCCTTAAGAACGGAGAAATGGATGACCACATACTCCGCACCCAGATTCACAAAATGTTTACCACTCCACGTGGGGGGCAAAACCATCCCTTCCATGACTGAGCATGTAGAGACCAGCTCAGTTATCTTCTTGTCCCTTTTCTTTGAAGAAATATTTGGATTCTACTACATACAACAATGTATAATTTTCCTATTGAAAAATCCCAGGAAAGGACAGAAATAAGAGGTTGGAGACAGAGGCTCACTGTAAGAGATGCTCAGTAGGGTTGAAAGCAATAAGGGCTTCTTGCAACAGAACTATCTGAAGTACTTGATTGTAGATTGTTATTGAATAGGAATCCCTGAGATGGAACCCCAAATACTTGCATTTTTCATAAGCTACCCAGGTCATTCTGATGAAAGCTGAATTTGGAGATTTTTGTCAATGAAAAATGATGAGCCATGAATTTACTAAGAGGTGAAACCCAAGTGCTGGCTATGATAGGGACCAATTTGTTTTCTCATCAAAGGACCCTCTGTTGAGATGGCTATAGCCAGTCAGCATCCTAATTGGTTTCTACCCACTCCCCTGAGGATAATTGATTTCTCAGGTAGTCTTCTGAAGCTTTTGAGCACTGCTCCTAGGACTTCCCTGTCACAACTATCAGACCATGTCATTTATAGGGTGTAATAATGAACATGCATCATGGCATGGTATGATCTAAGTCCAGGGTGAGCCCAGCTTTGCTCTGAGTATGAACTGAAATTGAAGGACACGTTATGGCCCTTCTCCCACTGCATCCCAACGGAGTACTTTTTATAAGACACTAGCACTTGAGCTCATCCTCCAGAGTCCTTCTCATTGAAACTTTGCTCAGATTCTAATACCTCTAAAATTTAATTGGCATTTGAGAATTAGCTGGGAATTTTTTTTCCTGATTTTGAATTAGGAATCTGAATTCAAAGAGGATATCTAGTGTATCAAACAAATCTGGGTTTGAATTTTGTTCCTCTGTGACCTCAGGCAAGTTTTTCAACCTTTCTGACCCTCAATCACCCCATGTATAAAATGGGAATGCTGATGATATCTCAAAGCACCTTGTGAGACTTAAGAACACATGTAAAAGTACTTGCTACCTTTGCAGAGTCCCAGAGGTGATAGTTTTGTTGTTCTGAAACACAGGAGCAGTATCAGAAGACAAAAAAATAAAAAAGAGAGAGAGAGAAAAATGTTCTCTTTTAACTAATGGTTTCTCAACTTCAGGACCATGACATAGTGAGCAAGATAACTGTTTATGTGTTTGTTTGGGGTGGAGAGGGGAAGGGGGTAGGGATGAGGGAAGCTGTCCTTTGCACTGTACGAGGTTTAGTAGCGTTCCTGGCCTCTCCTCACAGGATGTCAGTGGAACACTCGTAGAGCTATTAGGATGTAGCAAAGGAAAGCAAGTTCATCCCCCGGAGGACTCACAAGCAATCAATGACTTTGCCACAGCAAAGGACTAGATTCTCAGCCTTGAAAGGCCATGCCCTCAGACTTTCTCATGTCCTGGATCTTAGGGAACTAGGGCGGGGTGTCTCTAATTGCAAAAACTAGGGAGCAATGACCCTGGCATGAGGCTGATATAGCGATAAGATGGTTATTTCATTGCTCTGGACAGAGATCTGCAACTGTCAGGAATAGCTTCCTTCATGTTAGGGTTCACAGTGCAGCTGATGCTTAAAATAATAGCAGGGAAAGCCAAAGCTGCCTTAAGAAGCCCTGGCTGTTGGGTGGCACCCAGGCATGGGAACCTGGTGGATCTGTCCCTCAATGGGGCTGTTTACCCATGAGGCACTCGTAAGTGCTTTGATGGGTACAGCCGACACCACCTCAGCCATCTGACTCTTCCTCGGCTTCCATGGTCCTCCTTCCACTTTAACGTTTCTTCACTAAGGTTTAATCAAATCCTATTAGACTTAGCACCTTGTTATTTTCATTGAGACAATTTTGTAAATCTCTATAGGAATCTAATGTGCTTTTATTGGAGAAACTCAATTCCAAGTTTCTAGGAGGTACCTCTTTCCAGATCCCCTCTTCCACCTACCACCTGGAAAACCACAGCCTCCCCAGAGTATGCCAGTCCCATCCAAAATTTCTGTTGCAAGCGGGGCCGTGATAGCTTTCTCACTCTGTGACTCTCCTTGCATCACAGTCCCAGGACATGTTGAGAAGGGAAACAGCGGACTAGCCAGGCCTGTGTGAATCATACTGAGACCCCAGCTGTGCCCTCCTCGCCTTCCCTGGTGGTAAAATTTTGAGGTGGGAGCCTGAAGTGTTTTATTATTCTTTTTTTTTGTTTTAACTACACAGGAGTTGTTTCTTTCTCACTTCACATGTAGTTATGAAACATTAGTAAATATTGATGGAATGAGGAATAAATGCTATTTGCCTCGATTAACAAATGTTTGGTAGGATTGTTCTAACATTGGTTATTACTTATTGATATTAGGTGCTGGCTCCCTTTAGGGCTTATGTGGCCCAGGGAATCACATTTTGCACGGACTATCCTAATTTATGTACATAATGGTCCAATGAATCAGAATGTCTTGTCTTTTTTGGGGGTAGGGGAGTGGGTGGGGAGCGCATAGCATGTGGGATCTCAGTTCCCTAACCAGTGATGTGATCGAACCCAAGCCCCCTGCGCTGGAATGCTGACTTCTAGACTGAGTAGAAGCCCCCAGAACTTCCTTTATCCCCACGTTTTAAGTGAAGTACCCAGAAGATATGTGACAGAGGTGGGATGTGACTGCTGCCCAAAGGGCAGATTTCAGGTGGCTGATGACCCCAGGAGATAGTCTGCCTGTCATAGCTAGATGGCTCCCATCAGATGGTGTAATTCAGGCACAATCAGCTTCAAACAAGAGTACACAAAGATACTAGCCACATTGATCTTTCCTCTCTTCCTAGGAAAAGATTCCATATCTAAGACTGCCCTTCCTAATTTTACCTGGCTCCTTTCACTAGCCTTTAACTCACTGACATTAAAATGCTCTGAACCAATTGGATTCATCAAATGTAGAAATTACAATACTGCAGCCACCTGCCCTGGTTTCCTGTAGCTTATGTTTTGACGAAAAGCCTAACATCAGCCCATCAAACTCTGAGAAGCCAGGGGAATTTAAAATAATAGCCGTCTAAATAGAAATGAATAAGACGGTTATCAGTAAATGGAAAATAAGTGTCATGTAATACCTCTGAACATAGGTTAATGAAGTAAGTCCTTAATTTCCCACAGTGAAAACGAGACCTCTGACTATGTTAAGATTTAGCTGGCTATTTTTAACATTAATCCTTTTCTAAAAAAAAAAAATAATAATCTCTTGAAATAACTCTCGTAATTCTCATTCATGTAATAATTTTGAGCACTTTTCTCTCTATTAACCCACTTAATTAAAATTTCACAGGATCTTTGCTATGAGACATTATTCTCAACCCAATTTGAATTTCAGGAAACTGAGGTCTGGATACATTAAGGGACTTGCTCAGCTAGAAAATGACACTGTAAACATTTCAACCCATCTTATTCTCCCTGTGGATGTACTACTCTTCATGAGATCAAGTGACTTCTCAGTAGAGCTTAATAGTATTTCCTTGCATTAGTAAACTTGGTTTACTATAATTTTGCCATTATATCCTTTATGAAAATCAATATGTTCATCTATCATGTAGTCTGGGTCTAGAGCCTTTGTTGTTGGGTGGGACTTGATGTTAACTTTAATATCCAATTCAGATAACAGTATTCAATTAATAGTATATAGTTAATTGGGGCAGAAGGGTCAGAGGTCAAAGGTCTTAGATAATTCCAAGTTACCAATGAAGCAAAAATAGAATCATTTCTGGATGAGCCAGGGATCAGTTTATTAGTAACTTTTTGTGCCTGAGTAATACTAGGCACCTCCATTTGTTGGCTTGGATTTCTATAATATTTGTAGAATGGATGGCTCAAACAACAGAGATGTGTTTCTCCCCATTTTGGAAGGACCTATTCATCAGTAAGTTACCTCTAAGCAATATAAAAAATTACTCTGAAACTTCATGGTTCAAAGCAAAATACATTTCATTTACTCATGAATCTGTAGTTTAGGCAGAGTTTAGCTCATCTCTGCTCTACTTTGCATCAGCTAGGGCAGTTCAGAGCCTGAGCATTGGACTCTTCTGAAGCCTCATTCCCTCGCTTGGGTGTTGTTTGATGCTGGCTGTTGGTTGGGGGCCTCAGTTCTGCTCCACATGGGCTTGTCAATGTCATCTATCTGTGACTAGGTTTTGCTTCCTTACAGTATGGTTGCCAGTTACTGAGGAAAAACATCCTAAAAGTGATATGAGAGAGACAGGTAGAAGCTATAGTCCAAGGACCCAGCCTTGAGGAAAAAAAAGTATAGCATCATTTCCACTATACTCTGTCATCTGGAAGAAAGGTGAGCACTGAAGAACTGATGCTTTTGAACTGTGGTGTTGGAGAAAACTCTTGAGAGTCCTTTGGATGGCAAGGAGATCCAACTAGTCCATCCTAAAGGAAATCAGTCCTGGATGTTCATGGAAGGACTGATGTTGAAGCTAAAGCTCCAATACTTTGGCCACCTGATGTGAAGAACTGACTCATTGGAAAAGATGTTGATGCTGGAAAAGATTGAAGGCAGGGGGAAAGTGGATGACAGAGGATGAGATGGTTGGATAGCATCACCAACTTGATGGACCTGAGTTTGAGCAAGCTCTGGGAGTTGGTGATGGATAGGAAAGCCTGGCTTCCTGCAGTCCATGGGGTTATAAAGAGTCAGACAGGACTGAGCAGCTGCACTGAACTGTCATCTTGGGTATCCAAGAAAAGGGGACAAAGATCTCACTACTTGAAGGAGAAGATGTCAGTCATGTAGTAAGAAGAGCTTGTGTGATGGGCTGTCTTTGGGACACATCATCTTTCCATGACAGCTGGGTCATCAATTTTCCATGGTGTTAGAACCCTGCAGGAAAGGCGAGACCCCATCAAAGAGGCAGACACATTCCTGCTGAATTAACAGGTTTAAGAACCATTTTTGTGGTCCTCTAGGTATATGTCTGGTCTTATATTTATTAACCCTCCTGTCTTCTGATCTTCCTTGTATATCACTTTGTTCCCTTAAATTCCATCCTATTAATGTCCCAAATTAAGTGACCATTATCTGTCCATTAAGGAAAAATGTATCTAAAGTTCACAGTCAGCTGAAACTGACCCCCACACAGGGAGGAAGCCAGGCTCTCAAGCAATCTATATAGCTTCACCAAAGGGCTCTGACAACCTTGTGTGTGCGTGCATGCTCAGTCACTCAGCCGTGTCCAACTCCTTGTGACTCCATGGACTGTAGCCCACCAGTCTCCTCTGTCCATGGAATTATCTAGGCAAGAATACGGGAGTGGGTTGCCATTTCCTTCTCCAGGGGATCTCCTCAACCCAGGGATTGAACCCCAGCTCCTGCATTGCAGGCAGATTCTTTACCACTGGGAAGCCCTTCCTGGCAACCTGGAGAGGACCCCAGTTCTGAAGGAAGAGGAAACTTTCCTGATATGCATTGAGTGTCTGTTTAGTGGTTGACTGCCATCTTCCCCCCAGCCTGGTTGAATCGATAGGAGACTTAACGAAGTGAAGATGAAATCAATAGTTAATTCCCACAAGTAAGAGATACTTCCATGGTCTACATTCAGCTGCCAACTTCCACCAGCTACAAAGGATAATAGGAGATGGTCCATCTCCACCATCTACCCAAGATTTATCCCTGTGCTTTCTTCCTTAGTGATTTATTACTTTCCTGTTATGTGTCAGGCATTATGAATACAATTTTACTGCATCCACACAGTAACTCCCACAAGGGATTTGTTGACTGAGCATTAAGTAGTAGCACAGAAAGTACTAAATACATTAAATACACCATCTCAGTTAAGTCTCGCTGCCGCACTCTGGGGTAAATGTTATTATCTGAGTGTACAGAGGAGGAAACTGAGGCACAGAAAGGTAAAGTTGCCCTGAATATCGCAGAGCCCATATTTGAGTCTATGTCTGGCTAATTGCTCATCATAGGTGTTTAACACCATTCTTTGCTATCACCCATTTTACAGATGAGGAAACTGAGTCTTAGAGATGACTTTGTAGGCCACATAGAGCTAGTTAATTGGTCCTTCACATTCAAAAGCCCATTCCTTTAAAGTTCAAGTTAAATATCAAGTGTGCCATTTGTCCTGTTTACTAGGAAGCTGCAGTGAACACGGCTCTACACTCAGTCCTGTGGGGATTATAAAGTTGAAGACATGGCCCTTGTCCTTACAGAGTGTATGGTCTACTTGACATCCATATGAAAAGTGGGAACAATACGCAGTATGTGGGAACCCATACGTGGCTCAAGTGGTGAATTCATCAGCTGCCTCTAGCTGCAAGAAACAGAAATCCATGACTCAGGCTGACTCAACGCATAGGAGATGCATTTCTTTGCACTGTAATGTGAAGACCATAGGCAAGTGGGCGGGGTAATTCATTCTGCATCTCAATATTGTTAGGATGCAGATACAGGCTCTTTCCCCCTTTCTGCTTTTCCACCTTTGTTTTGTCATTTGCTTCCAACTGATGTTCATTGTTTCAGGGTCATTGTGTGAGTATTCGGAGAAGGCAATGGCACCCCACTCCAGTACTCTTGCCTGGAAACTCCCATGGATGGAGGAGCCTGGTGGGCTGCAGTCCATGGGGTCATTAAGGGTTGGACATGACTGAGCGACTTCATTTTCACTTCTCACTTTCATACATTGGAGAAGGAAATGGCAACCCACTCCAGTGTTCTTGCCTGGAGAATCCCAGGGAAGATGGAGCCTGGTGGGCTGCCATCTATGGGGTCACATAGAGTCGGACACGACTGAAGTGACTTAGCAGCAGCAGCAGCAATGTGAGTATTAGGTGTTCCCTTCAGAAATGATCACAAATGGACCACATGCCATCTCTTCCCATTGTCTCTTTTTTAAGAGTGACAAAACCTTTTCTGGGTGTCTCTCTGAGACCCCAGGGCCTCTTCAGCCAGAAGTACTTATTATGCATCCTCCCAACTATTAGTGTCTCAAGAAACGGGACAACTGTAACTGACTAAGAGGACTTGTGGACCAGTACTGAGATAACTGGAGGAGGATGGGTATTGAAAATAAAAATGAAAATTCTGTTTGAAACAAAGTAGGAGAAAGTTTCAGAGCACCGGAAGGGGCAGTATAGCTTTTAGTAATAAAGCTGAGGTGGTCACATGGTAATTGTAGGACCTTGCGGGATGACTGTTATTGGCTGTGGGAGGTCAGAGAGGTCAAAGGGAAGCTTGGGGCCATAGAGACGACAAGTACCTCTGCCTTTTGGGGGACTTGTAAGGGCAGCACGCGAGCGGGTCAACCGTGCAAACTGGAGTGTGACCTTCACACCTCTGAGCTTCAGTTTTCTCTCCATTTTCTGCCAGCTGCTCTTTGGCATGCCCCTTTCCCCTCCCTCTCCTTTTCTTTCCTCTGACTATTTAATCCTTGACAGATTGATTTCTGATAGCATCCACTTTCTTGACAAAAGCTAGGGTTCTTGACTCTCAGCTGAGTCCAGCCCTGAAGAGCTACCTACACACACTGAAGGTGGATGTCAGCTCTAGTGAAAAGCCGTTTTGTGAACTGAGTGTGTGATTCTGTGGCTTGAGGCGAGTAGCCGGAACGCCAGGGCAGATGCTGGAGAACTGGGAGGACAAAGGGAGTAACTCTCCAACAAATTAAACAATAGATGAAAAAGGCAGGTGGATTGCTTGCATTTGATCTCAATGCAAATGCCTGCAGGTCCTTGCTTTTCTTGTGCCTTGAAGTGAAGTCGCTCAGTCATGTCTGACCCTGCGATCCTGTGGACTGTAGCCTTCTAGTCTCTCTGTCCATGGGATTCTCCAAGCAAGATTACTGTAGCGAGTTACCATTTCCTTCTCCAGCGGATCTTCCCGACCCAGGGATCAAACCCAGGTCTCTCACATTGTAGACGGATGCTTTACCATCTGAGCCACTAGGAAACAGTTGTCTCGTGGCTCAGACCTCAGGTCAGCCCCATAGAATGTGCTGGAGGCCGGATAGATGCAGACAGTGCATGAGCAGGATTACTCCCCAGAGACAGATTGCAGAAGCTTCCTCCTCTCTGAAATGCAAGCTGGTGGGGAAGGGGACCCAGAGGTGATCAGTTTCATATAAATGCTTCACCGGAGGGTGTAGATGTCCATATTTAAGAGAGAAAGCCTATTGCTTTTGACAGATTATGTTAAGGACTCCCATCAAGTGTAAGAACCACTGATCTAGGGCAGTACTGTCTACAATTTGGATCAGCATGACAGAAAATAAAGCTTCCGCAGAGCTTTAATTTTTTTTGAAGAGTCATGGCAAGATGGAAAGAGTATTTCAAAAGAATGTGCCCAGTGGCAGCATCCCAAGTTGAGCTGTGTTTAAGCTTGCCATTTCCTTGTTTCTGCTGTTTGCATGATTCAAACAGGGGTTTGTGCCTGAGCGGGGGATGCATTTTGATTTAGGAGCATTTTATCTCGCCCAGTCTGGCTACTGTTGCCTCTGGGCTAGGAGCACATAGACCAGACCTGAGGAACTGTGTCAGTAAACGCTCTCTCTTTCCACAAGTCTGAAAAGTATCCAGGTTGAATTGACTCAGCTTTGTTGATTGGTAAAAGCGTATTAATGTGTTGGCAGTTTTTGAAGTATTGGTAAAATTATATTCAAACCAGGAACTGTTAGATAGTGGCAGCTAGATGTCAGATTTAGGGCTCTGTAGCAACTAGAGAAAGGAAAAAATAAAAGAAATGTGACCACAAAGAGCATATAATTAAACACAGCACAATAGTTTTTAAAGAATTCAGAAGGACTGTTGACTGTTTGAGGAGCATTACATACAAATTTGTTTTTCCTCTTTTCCTAACAAAATCAACTGAATAAATGCAGGATAAACCTATGTTATTAAGCAGGTTATCAGAACAGGGACTTGGCAGATCAGATGTGATTTTATGCTTGACTGCAGTTCAGTTCAGTTCAGTTGCTCAGTCATGTCCGACTCTTTGTGACCCTATGGACTGCAGCACTCCAGGCTCACCTGTCCTTCACCAACTCCAGGAGCTTACTCAAACTCATGTCCAGAGAGTCAGTGATGGCATCCAACCATCTCATCCTCTGCTATCCCCTTTTCCAGCTGCCTTCAATCTTTCCCAGAATCAGCGTCTTTGCAAATGAGTCAGTTCTTTGCATCAGGTGGCCAAAGTATTGGAGTTTCAGCTTCAGCAGCATCAGTCCTTCCAATGAATATTCAGGACTTATTTCATTTCTGATTGACTGGTTTGACCTCCTTGCAGTTCAAGGTACTCTCAAGAGTCTTCTCCAACACCACAGTTCAAAAGCATCAATTCTTCAGCACTCAGCTTTCTTTAGAGTCCAACTTTCACATCCATACATGATTACTGGAAAAATCATAGCTTTGACTAGATGGGCCTTTGTTGGCAAAGTAATGTCTCTGCTTTTTAATATGCTGTCCGGGTTTGTCATAGCTTTTCTTCCAAGGAGCAAGCGTCTTTCAATTTCATGGCTGCAGTCACCATCTGCATGATTTTGGAGCCCCCCAAAATAAAGTCTCTCATTGTTTCCATTGTTTCCCCATCTATTTGCCATGAAGTGATGGGACCAGATGCCATGATCTTAGTTTTTCGAATGCTTGAAGCCAGCTTTTTCACTCTGCTCTTTCACTTTCTTCAAGAGACTCTTTAGTTCATCACTTTCTGCCTAAGGGTAGTGTCATCTGTTTATCTGAGGTTGCTGATATTTCTCCCAGCAATCTTGACTGAAGCGTGTGCTTCACCCAGCCCAGAATTTTGCATGATGTACTCTGCATATAAGTTAAATAAGGAGGGTGACAGTATACAGCCTTGATGTACTCCTTTCCCAATTTGGAACCAGTCTGTTGTTTCATGTCCAGTTCTACCTGTTGCTTCTTGACCTGCATACAGATTTCTCAGTCAGCAGGTCAGGTGGTCTGGTATTCCATCTCTTTAAGAATTTTCCACAGTTTCTTGTGATCCACACAGTCAAAGGATTCAGGATAGCCAGTAAAGCAGAAGTAGATGTTTTTCTGGAACTCTCTTGCTTTTTCAGTGTTCCAACAGATGTTGGCAATTTGATCTCTGGTTCCTCTGCCTTTTCTAAATCCAGCTTGAACATTTGGAAGTTCTCAGATCACGTACTGTTGAATCCTGACTTGGAGAACTTTGAGCATTACAATACTACTGTGTGAGATGAGTGCAATTGTGCAGTAGTTTGAGCATTCTTTGGCATTGCCTTTCTTTGGGATCAGAATGAACACTGACCTTTTCCAGTCCTCTAGCCACTGCTGAGTTTTCCAAATTTGCTGGCATATTGAGTGCAGCACTTTCACAGCATCATCTTTTAGGATTTGAAATAGCTCACCTGGAATTCCATCACTTTCACTAACTTTGTTCACAGTTGTGCTTCCTAAAACCCACTTGACTTCACATTAAAGGATGTCTGGCTGTAGGTGGCTGATCACACCATCGTGGTTATCTGGGTCATGAAGATCTTTTTTGTATACTTCCTCTGTGTTCTTGCCACCTTTTCTTAACATCTTCTGCTTCTGTTAGGTCCATAACATTTCTGTCCTTTATTGTGCCATCATTGCATGAAATGTTCCTTTGATATCTCTGATTTTCTTGAAGAGATCCCTGGTCTTTCTCTTTCTTTTGTTTTCCTGTATTTCTTTGCCTTCCACTGAGGAAGGCTTGTTTATCTCTCCTTGCTGTTCTTTGGAATTCTGGATTCAAATGGGTATATCTTTCCTTTTCTCCTTTGCCTTTCACTTCTCTTCTTTTCACAGCTATTTGTAAGGCCTCCTCAGACAACCATTTTGTCTTTTTACATTTCTTTTTCTTGGGGATGTTCTTGATCACTACCTCCTGTACAGTGTAACAAACCTCTGTCCATAGTTCATCAGGTACTCTATCAGATCTAATCTCTTGAATCTATTTGTCACTTCCACTGTGTAATTGTAAGGGATTTGATTTAGGTCATACCAGAATGGTCTAGTGATTTTTCCTGCTTTCTTCAATTTAAGTCTGAATTTGGCAGTAAGGAGTTCATGATCCGAGCCACAGTCAGCTCCCAGTCTTGTTTTTGCTGACTGTGTAGAGTTTCTCTGTCTTTGGCTGCAAAGAATATAATCAATCTGATTTCAGTATTGACCATCTGGTGATGTCCATGTGTAGAGTCTTCTCTTGTGCTATTGGAAGAGGGTGTTTTCTATGACCAGTGCATTCTCTTGGCAAAACTCTGTTCGCCTTTGCCCTGCTTTATTTTGTACTCTAAGGCCAAATATGCCTGTTATACTCCAGGTATCTCTTGACTTCCTACGTTTGTATTCCAATCCCCTATGATGAAAAGGACATCTTTTGGGGGGTGTTAGTTCTAGAAGGGCTTGTACATCTTCATAGAATCACTCAACTTCAGATTCTTCAGCATTACTAGTAGGGGCATAGACTTGGATTACTATGATATTGAATGATTTGCCTTGGAAATAAACAGAGATCATTCTGTCATTTTTGAGACTGCATCCAAAAAGTGCATTTTGGACTATTTTGCTGATTATGAGGGCTACTCCATTTCTTCTAACAGATTCTTGCCCACAGTAGTAGTTACAATAATCATCTGAGTTAAATTTGCCCATTCCAGTTCATTTTAGTTCACTGATTCCTAAAATGTCAATATTCACTCTTGCCATCTCCTGTTTGACCACTTCTAATTTGCCTCGATTCAGGGACCTAACATTCCAGGTTCCTATGCAATATTGCTCTTTAGAGCATCAAACTTTACTTCTATTACCAGTCATACTCAGAACTGGGCATTGTTTTTGTTTTGGTTCCATTTCTTCATTCTTTTTGGAGTTATTTTTCCACTCTTCTCCGGTATCATATTGGGCACCTACTTTACTTCTATTACCAGTCATACCCAGAACTGGGCATTGTTTTTGTTTTGGTTCCATTTCTTCATTCTTTTTGGAGTTATTTTTCCACTCTTCTCTGGTATCATATTGGGCACCTACTGACCTGGGGAGTTCATCAGACTCTTGGAGGTCACAAACAAAACCTCGTGTGCACCAGGACCCAGGAGAAAGGAGTCTCCAGCAGAGGTGTGGGTTGGTGGTGGCCTGCTGCAGGGTCCAGGGTTGCAGTGGGTGCACAAGACCTTTTGAAGGAGGTCATCTTTATCTTCATTACCTCCACCAAAATTTAGTGTCAGGTCAAACAACAAGGGGGGAACACAGCATGCCCATCAAAAGAAAATTAAATTTAAGATTTACTGAGCATGGCCCTGCCCATCAAAACAGGACCCAGTTTCCCCCAGTCAGTCTCTCCCATCAGGAAACTTCCAGAAACCTCTTATCCATCAGAGGACAGGCAGAATGAAAAGCACAGTTACAGAAAATGAATCAAACTGATCACATGGACCACAGCCTTGTCTAACTCAATGGATCTATGAGCCAAGCTATGTAGTTCCACTCAAGATGGATGGGTCATTGTGGAGAGTTCTGACAAAATGTGGTCCACTGGAGAAGGGAATAACAAACCACTTCAGTATTCTTGCCTTGAGAACCCCATGAACAGTATGAAAAGGCAAAAAGATATGACACTGAAAGATGGCTGCAGCTAGTAGAAGGAAAAACTGAATTTTCACTGTGCTGTACCTTAGTTTTTTGGAGAGGAAAGCATAGCAGCCTCCACCCTCAATTTAAGCGTCCCTTCATCAAATGATGCAGAATTTGGTTCCTCTTCATGGACCTCCAAAATTAACTTTCAGGTGGTTGATTCTTATAGATGAGGTCTGGGATTCTAAATACACAGAGGTTGTCAAACGTATCTGCTGAGGTCATTCATTCTGTCCAGGTCAGCAGAGAAATGAGCGATATGATAAAAGGGCAGACCCCACCACTTTACACCCAACCCAAATCTTGACACTTATTCCCTGGCCTCTGGCAGAGTTTGATGCAAGTTTCTAGGGAAAAAGAACAAAAAGATCCTAGAATGGATAATGTGCACAATTTCATGAAAAAGTAAATGCACCTTTCATCTTACAACTCACAGAAAGTTCTTCTAAACATCTTGCTGAACATTTTTTATTTTTTTTAAACCCAGTCCCTCATCAGTTACTGATAGCCTCGGAAAGGCAGACCACAGAAATGTAGCAGGAGAGGTTAAAAGCTGAAATTGCTAGGGTTCTTTCAGCCTTAAGAGTTCATTAAAATTGTAAATAACATTGGCACTGAATTGAATTTCAAAGATCACTTGCCTTATTTAGTTATTAAAATATCGTGCGTGTCTTTGTAGCACAGGCAAGGAATATTCCCTGTATTTTCTTTCCTCTCCTTGCTTCCATTGGTGTAATAAGGACAACTATCAATTTAGAAAGCATTTTCATATCTATTACTCTTCTTAATAACTTTACAAAGTGGATTTTCATATTATACCCCTATTTAAAAAACACAAAACTCTCTTAATCAAAAGACAGGATGGTAACAGGTGTTGGCAAAGATGTGGAAAAATTACAAACCACATACATTGCTGGTGGGAATGTACACTGAAGCAACTGCTTTGGAAAATAGTTTGGCATTTTCTGCAAAGGTTAGCAGTGGGTTTACCAGATGGCCCAGCATCCCCACTCCTAGATACATATTCAAGAGAATTTAAAACATATGCCCACAAATAAACTTGTACATAAATATTCAGAGTACTGTTGTTCATAACACCCCAAAAATGGAAACACTGCAATTGTCATCAATAGATGAGTGGATAAATGTGGTCTTTCCATTCAGTAGAATATTGTTTGACAATAAAAAGAAATGATGCTGATCCAAAAATGATCGAATATCAGCAATTTCATAAAAAACAGTTTTTTACAATAAATGTAAAAAGAATAGCAATTTGAGCTCAAACATTCTGATCTTAAATTTAACTTGGTATACATTGCAGATGGTGATTACAGCCATGAAATTAAAAGACACTTACTCCCTGGAGGGAAAGTTATGATCAACCTAGATGGCATATTTAAAAGCAAAGACAGTACTTTGCCAACAAAGGTCCATCTAGTCCAGCTGATGGTTTTTCCAGTAGTGATGTATAGATGTGAGAGTTGGATGGTGAAGAAAGCTGAGTGCCGAAGAATTGATGCTTTTGAACTGTGGTGTTGGAGAAGACTCTTGAGAGTCCCTTGGACTGCAAGGAGATCCAACCAGACCATCCTAAAGGAGATCAGTCCTAGATGTTCATTGGAAGGAATGATGTTGAAGCTGAAACTCCAATACTTTGGCCACCTCATGCGAAGAGTTGACTCACTGGAAAAGACCCTAATACTGGGAAGGATTGAGGGCAGGAGAAGCAGGTGACAGAGGATGAGATGGCTGGATGGCATCACCAACTCGATGGACATAAGTTTGGGTAGACTC
>SJYC01151280.1:0-49460 GCA_006408675.1 Madoqua kirkii | reverse complement strand
GCCCAGAATTTTGCATGATGTACTCTGCATATAAGTTAAATAAGGAGGGTGACAGTATACAGCCTTGATGTACTCCTTTCCCAATTTGGAACCAGTCTGTTGTTTCATGTCCAGTTCTACCTGTTGCTTCTTGACCTGCATACAGATTTCTCAGTCAGCAGGTCAGGTGGTCTGGTATTCCATCTCTTTAAGAATTTTCCACAGTTTCTTGTGATCCACACAGTCAAAGGATTCAGGATAGCCAGTAAAGCAGAAGTAGATGTTTTTCTGGAACTCTCTTGCTTTTTCAGTGTTCCAACAGATGTTGGCAATTTGATCTCTGGTTCCTCTGCCTTTTCTAAATCCAGCTTGAACATTTGGAAGTTCTCAGATCACGTACTGTTGAATCCTGACTTGGAGAACTTTGAGCATTACAATACTACTGTGTGAGATGAGTGCAATTGTGCAGTAGTTTGAGCATTCTTTGGCATTGCCTTTCTTTGGGATCAGAATGAACACTGACCTTTTCCAGTCCTCTAGCCACTGCTGAGTTTTCCAAATTTGCTGGCATATTGAGTGCAGCACTTTCACAGCATCATCTTTTAGGATTTGAAATAGCTCACCTGGAATTCCATCACTTTCACTAACTTTGTTCACAGTTGTGCTTCCTAAAACCCACTTGACTTCACATTAAAGGATGTCTGGCTGTAGGTGGCTGATCACACCATCGTGGTTATCTGGGTCATGAAGATCTTTTTTGTATACTTCCTCTGTGTTCTTGCCACCTTTTCTTAACATCTTCTGCTTCTGTTAGGTCCATAACATTTCTGTCCTTTATTGTGCCATCATTGCATGAAATGTTCCTTTGATATCTCTGATTTTCTTGAAGAGATCCCTGGTCTTTCTCTTTCTTTTGTTTTCCTGTATTTCTTTGCCTTCCACTGAGGAAGGCTTGTTTATCTCTCCTTGCTGTTCTTTGGAATTCTGGATTCAAATGGGTATATCTTTCCTTTTCTCCTTTGCCTTTCACTTCTCTTCTTTTCACAGCTATTTGTAAGGCCTCCTCAGACAACCATTTTGTCTTTTTACATTTCTTTTTCTTGGGGATGTTCTTGATCACTACCTCCTGTACAGTGTAACAAACCTCTGTCCATAGTTCATCAGGTACTCTATCAGATCTAATCTCTTGAATCTATTTGTCACTTCCACTGTGTAATTGTAAGGGATTTGATTTAGGTCATACCAGAATGGTCTAGTGATTTTTCCTGCTTTCTTCAATTTAAGTCTGAATTTGGCAGTAAGGAGTTCATGATCCGAGCCACAGTCAGCTCCCAGTCTTGTTTTTGCTGACTGTGTAGAGTTTCTCTGTCTTTGGCTGCAAAGAATATAATCAATCTGATTTCAGTATTGACCATCTGGTGATGTCCATGTGTAGAGTCTTCTCTTGTGCTATTGGAAGAGGGTGTTTTCTATGACCAGTGCATTCTCTTGGCAAAACTCTGTTCGCCTTTGCCCTGCTTTATTTTGTACTCTAAGGCCAAATATGCCTGTTATACTCCAGGTATCTCTTGACTTCCTACGTTTATATTCCAATCCCCTATGATGAAAAGGACATCTTTTTGGGGGTGTTAGTTCTAGAAGGGCTTGTACATCTTCATAGAATCACTCAACTTCAGATTCTTCAGCATTACTAGTAGGGGCATAGACTTGGATTACTATGATATTGAATGATTTGCCTTGGAAATAAACAGAGATCATTCTGTCATTTTTGAGACTGCATCCAAAAAGTGCATTTTGGACTATTTTGCTGATTATGAGGGCTACTCCATTTCTTCTAACAGATTCTTGCCCACAGTAGTAGTTACAATAATCATCTGAGTTAAATTTGCCCATTCCAGTTCATTTTAGTTCACTGATTCCTAAAATGTCAATATTCACTCTTGCCATCTCCTGTTTGACCACTTCTAATTTGCCTCGATTCAGGGACCTAACATTCCAGGTTCCTATGCAATATTGCTCTTTAGAGCATCAAACTTTACTTCTATTACCAGTCATACTCAGAACTGGGCATTGTTTTTGTTTTGGTTCCATTTCTTCATTCTTTTTGGAGTTATTTTTCCACTCTTCTCCGGTATCATATTGGGCACCTACTTTACTTCTATTACCAGTCATACCCAGAACTGGGCATTGTTTTTGTTTTGGTTCCATTTCTTCATTCTTTTTGGAGTTATTTTTCCACTCTTCTCTGGTATCATATTGGGCACCTACTGACCTGGGGAGTTCATCAGACTCTTGGAGGTCACAAACAAAACCTCGTGTGCACCAGGACCCAGGAGAAAGGAGTCTCCAGCAGAGGTGTGGGTTGGTGGTGGCCTGCTGCAGGGTCCAGGGTTGCAGTGGGTGCACAAGACCTTTTGAAGGAGGTCATCTTTATCTTCATTACCTCCACCAAAATTTAGTGTCAGGTCAAACAACAAGGGGGGAACACAGCATGCCCATCAAAAGAAAATTAAATTTAAGATTTACTGAGCATGGCCCTGCCCATCAAAACAGGACCCAGTTTCCCCCAGTCAGTCTCTCCCATCAGGAAACTTCCAGAAACCTCTTATCCATCAGAGGACAGGCAGAATGAAAAGCACAGTTACAGAAAATGAATCAAACTGATCACATGGACCACAGCCTTGTCTAACTCAATGGATCTATGAGCCAAGCTATGTAGTTCCACTCAAGATGGATGGGTCATTGTGGAGAGTTCTGACAAAATGTGGTCCACTGGAGAAGGGAATAACAAACCACTTCAGTATTCTTGCCTTGAGAACCCCATGAACAGTATGAAAAGGCAAAAAGATATGACACTGAAAGATGGCTGCAGCTAGTAGAAGGAAAAACTGAATTTTCACTGTGCTGTACCTTAGTTTTTTGGAGAGGAAAGCATAGCAGCCTCCACCCTCAATTTAAGCGTCCCTTCATCAAATGATGCAGAATTTGGTTCCTCTTCATGGACCTCCAAAATTAACTTTCAGGTGGTTGATTCTTATAGATGAGGTCTGGGATTCTAAATACACAGAGGTTGTCAAACGTATCTCTGAGGTCATTCATTCTGTCCAGGTCAGCAGAGAAATGAGCGATATGATAAAAGGGCAGACCCCACCACTTTACACCCAACCCAAATCTTGACACTTATTCCCTGGCCTCTGGCAGAGTTTGATGCAAGTTTCTAGGGAAAAAGAACAAAAAGATCCTAGAATGGATAATGTGCACAATTTCATGAAAAAGTAAATGCACCTTTCATCTTACAACTCACAGAAAGTTCTTCTAAACATCTTGCTGAACATTTTTTATTTTTTTTAAACCCAGTCCCTCATCAGTTACTGATAGCCTCGGAAAGGCAGACCACAGAAATGTAGCAGGAGAGGTTAAAAGCTGAAATTGCTAGGGTTCTTTCAGCCTTAAGAGTTCATTAAAATTGTAAATAACATTGGCACTGAATTGAATTTCAAAGATCACTTGCCTTATTTAGTTATTAAAATATCGTGCGTGTCTTTGTAGCACAGGCAAGGAATATTCCCTGTATTTTCTTTCCTCTCCTTGCTTCCATTGGTGTAATAAGGACAACTATCAATTTAGAAAGCATTTTCATATCTATTACTCTTCTTAATAACTTTACAAAGTGGATTTTCATATTATACCCCTATTTAAAAAACACAAAACTCTCTTAATCAAAAGACAGGATGGTAACAGGTGTTGGCAAAGATGTGGAAAAATTACAAACCGCATACATTGCTGGTGGGAATGTACACTGAAGCAACTGCTTTGGAAAATAGTTTGGCATTTTCTGCAAAGGTTAGCAGTGGGTTTACCAGATGGCCCAGCATCCCCACTCCTAGATACATATTCAAGAGAATTTAAAACATATGCCCACAAATAAACTTGTACATAAATATTCAGAGTACTGTTGTTCATAACACCCCAAAAATGGAAACACTGCAATTGTCATCAATAGATGAGTGGATAAATGTGGTCTTTCCATTCAGTAGAATATTGTTTGACAATAAAAAGAAATGATGCTGATCCAAAAATGATCGAATATCAGCAATTTCATAAAAACAGTTTTTTACAATAAATGTAAAAAGAATAGCAATTTGAGCTCAAACATTCTGATCTTAAATTTAACTTGGTATACATTGCAGATGGTGATTACAGCCATGAAATTAAAAGACACTTACTCCCTGGAGGGAAAGTTATGATCAACCTAGATGGCATATTTAAAAGCAAAGACAGTACTTTGCCAACAAAGGTCCATCTAGTCCAGCTGATGGTTTTTCCAGTAGTGATGTATAGATGTGAGAGTTGGATGGTGAAGAAAGCTGAGTGCCGAAGAATTGATGCTTTTGAACTGTGGTGTTGGAGAAGACTCTTGAGAGTCCCTTGGACTGCAAGGAGATCCAACCAGACCATCCTAAAGGAGATCAGTCCTAGATGTTCATTGGAAGGAATGATGTTGAAGCTGAAACTCCAATACTTTGGCCACCTCATGCGAAGAGTTGACTCACTGGAAAAGACCCTAATACTGGGAAGGATTGAGGGCAGGAGAAGCAGGTGACAGAGGATGAGATGGCTGGATGGCATCACCAACTCGATGGACATAAGTTTGGGTAGACTCCGGGAGTTGGTAATGGACAAGGAGGCCTGGTGTGCTGCGATTCATGGGGTTGCAAAGAGTCGGACACGACTGAGCAACTGAACTGAACTGAACACTTTTGGGAGCTATGTTTTGTACAACACTTTGTTAGGTTCTGATGAAATAATGTTAACATTAGCAAGAAGAGTCAACTTTTTATTAGGCACTTATTAAGTGCCAGGCACTGAGTAAACCTTCATAGAAAGTCTGTGATTCATACTTTACAGGTAAAATTGTGGATCAGTTTTAAGAACTTATCCAGAGTGATTTGGAGTGCTAGTTCCCGTGTCTGTTTTTGTTTGTTTGTTTTGAAGTATAGTCGCTTTACAGTGTTGTGTTTGTTTCTACTATACGGTGAAGTGACTCAGGTATATGTATAAATAAATCCCCTCTTTTATGGATTTCCTTCCCATTTAGGTCACCACAGAGCACTGAGTAGAATTCCTTATGCTATACAATGGGTTTCATTAGTTTATTTTATACGTATCAATAGTATGTGTATGTCATTCCCAGTCTCCCAACTCATCTCACCCTGCCATTCCCCCTCAGAAGCTATATATTTGTTCTCTTTCTGTGTGTCTCTATCTCTGCTTTGTAAATAAGATCATCTGTACCAGCTTTTTCAGGTTCCTCATATACGTGTTAATATAGGATACTTGTTTTTCTATTTCTTACTTGCTTCACTCCATATTACAGTCTAGATCCATCCAAATCTCTGCAAATGACCAAATTCCTTTCCTTTTCACATCCGAGTAGTAACGGATTGTATATAATACCTCTTCTTTATCCATTCCTCTGCTGATGAATACATAGGTTGTTTCCATGACCTGGCTATTGAAAGTAGGGCTGCAATGAACACTGGAGTTCATGTGTCCTCTTGAATTATCCTATGTTTTTACAGCAATCTAACACAGAACTATAGGCTCCAATTAAAACAAACAAACGAGCTAGCCCTTTCCATTTTTAATGTAACAAACAAGGCACCATCATTTTTTTTCTCAGCTACTGCAAGTCTCCAGTATTCCCCACTGCCTTTTTATTTGTCCTCAGTCACGTAGAATAAAATCTGAATTCCTTTCTGGTATCTCTGAGTTTGTGTTTGTTTCCTAGGGCTTCCATAACAAAGTGCTGCTGGAGAGCTTAATGTAACAACAACAGAAATGTAATCTCTCACTGTTCCAGGACTGAGAGGTTCTAAATCAAGGTGTCAGCAGGGCCATTCTCTATCTCTCTGGGTGGAATCTTCTTTGCTGCTTTGTAGCTTCTGGCAGCAGCTGGAAATTCTCAGCATCCCTTGGCTTGTGGCTACATCCTTCCAATCTCTGCCTCGTTCATGACATTCTTATTGTATGTCTGTCCTGTATCTTTAAAAAAAAAAAATGTCAACTGAAATATATGCACAACTTAAGAGTTGTGAGTTAAGTTTTATTTGAGGCAAAATGAGGGCTGCAGCCTGGGAGGCAGCACCTCAGTTCTGAGACACTCGCTGCTCCAAGGAGGCAGGAGGGAAGTCCAACTATATACAAGTTTGTAACAAAGGGAGCAGGCCGTCTGAACATCAAATTCCTCGGGAAGGAATTCCTTGCATCTTCCTTGGGAAGATGCAAGCCTCTGGGCTCACTGAATTCATTTGTGTGGGTGGGAGCAGCATATGTTGGATCACAGTTTGGGGAGGCCTCATTCACATTTAGAGGCCAGAAATTGCTGATAGCTGTGACATTTCTTGTGTATAGATATGGCAGGAGATATTTTAATTTCACAGGACATGGATCGTATTTGATTAGTTGTCGTTTTTCAGTCACTGAGTTATGTCGGACTCTTTTACAACTCCATGGTCTATAATCAGATTCCTCTGTCCATGGAATTTCCCAGGCAAGAATACTAGAGTGGGTTACCATTTCATTCTCCAGGGTATCTTCCCAACCCAGGGATCAAATCCATGTTTCCTGCATTGGCAGACAGAGTCTTTACTACTGAAGGCCCAAATACTGGGCTTCCCTGGTGGTGCAGTGGTTAAGATTCTAAGCTCTCAATGCAAAGGGCCAGGGTTCAGTCCCTGGTCAGGAACTAGATCCCATTTGCCGTAACTAAGACCCAGCACAGCCAAATAAACAATCTGGCGGCTTCCCAGGTGGCGCTAGTGGTAAATATCGTGGCCTATGCATGGATTGGAAAAGAATTTCCAGACATGAGGCAGGATGAGAGGAGAACAAAGTTTATTAGAGTGGGAGACACTGTTAGAACCGCGGGCCGGCTTAAGGGAGAGCCGACACTGAACAGAGGTGTTTAGTCCATTATTATACCCAGTGTACAAGGTGCAGCTTAGGGATCTTGCAGGCCATTTGCTGATTGGATGAGGCACGTATACTGGCTGGGGGAAGAGTAGGGCTGCTACCTTCTTTCTGTGGGGTAGGAGGGGGAGACAGGGTATGTTGCTCAGAGGACCTGAAATTCATTAATAGTTATAACATGGGTGCAGGGGTGAGGGGGAAGGACAGTAAGGGACTGGTTTTTTCCATTCCTGCATTCCAAGGCCCTCCTTGTTTGTTTGTTTGTTTTCCTGTTCTTTTGTCCTTGGGCTACTACCACAGTAAAGAACTCATTTGCCAATGCAGAAGACAGATGAGACACAGGTTTGATCCATGAGTCAAGAAGATCCCCTGGAGGAGGACACAGCAACCCACTCCAGTATTCTTGCCTGGAGAAGGCCCTGAACAGTCAGGCAGGCTACAGTCCACAGGGTCACAAAGAGTCAGACATAACTCAAGCGACTCATCATGCATGCACCCTAATCAAGCATGACCTCATCCTAATTTGATCTTATTAAGACCTTATTTCCAAATAAGGTCACATTCTGAGGTTCCATACGGAAGACACAATTCAACCTATATCAGTGGTCTTCTAAGACCCAGTGCCCATCTCCCCAGCATGCTACCTCACTGATCTTTCAGTTCCTAGACCGTCCAAATTAGTTTCTACCCCAGGATCTTTGCATCTGCTACTCTCAGCCTGGAATATACTCCGTCAGCTTTTCTGTGACTTGCTTGTTCTCCATGTTGAGGTTTTAGTTTAAAATAACAGGTCTCTGAGATGTGTTTTCTGCTTTACTTCAGTTACACCTGAAAACAGTTTATAAATATTTAATGATTTACTGCTTATTTTCTGCTCCTTGCCTCTCTCCTCCCAAATATAAATGCTATGAAGGGCAGAAATCTTGAGTCTTTGGTTCTTGACCGTAGCTCTCTGCTTGGCATGCAATGAGAATTTCAGTTTTTACTGTTGTTTGTCTATTTGAGTGAATCAGTGAGTGAACAAATAAGTAAATGAATAAGTTTGTATTTAGTTTGTATATGGTACTTACGTACTATACTAAGCAAGTATAGTATGTATAGTATAGTATATATGTATGTATAGTAAATACCAAGTAGTTTGTATATAGCATGCAAGTATATATTTGCATACTGTACCAAGCGAGTATAGTTGGTCTTCTCTGAAATATACAGCTCTATTGGGAAGTCAGTTTTATATAAAAGGTTCAGAACAGAGAGGTTAAAATGAGACAGACCTTTCATTTCTACCACTTACTATATGACCCTGACTTTTCTGTAAGTCTCTGTTACATTGTCCAGAGAGCAAGGTTGATCATAGTACCTACTCACCTCAATAAATAAGGAGCAGGAGGAGGAGTGGGGGCATAGGTGATAGATGAGGTAGTGGTGGAAGGACAATTTGGGAACTTACCAGAAAACAGAGATGTAAGTCATAGCCAGCCCATAAGCTTCCAAAGGAGTAGCCCTGTCTCCCTCAGGTCATGCACCTGCTCCAGAAATCTGGAGGAGAGAATTATCTTGAGGCTACTTTGTGTGTGCATTTCACTTCTGCTGGCACATTGCGGCTCTTTGGTTTTTCAACAATTTTGCCATCAGGCTGGCAGGTCTGGCTGTCCATCCATCACAGATGATAGTTCACATCCTTGAAGCAGGAAGGTGGGAGTCCAGGAACTGGAAAAGTTACATAGACTTCTGATAGTATGAAGAAAAAAAAAAAAAAAAAGAGGCTGTGAAGGGAACATTAGCCAGGATTTAATACAAGAAAGGGATTCTGTTACACATTTGTGGGCATGTGCTCAGACCCTTCAGTTGTGTCCTACTCTTTGCTGCTGCTGCTGCTAAGTCGCTTCAGTCGTGTCCGACTCTGTGCGACCCCACAGACGGCAGCCCATTGGAGTGGGTTGCCATTTCCTTCTCCCTCTCTTTGAGACCCCATAAACTGTAGCCTGCCTCTCTGTCCACAGGATTTTCCTGGCAAGAATACTGGAGCAGGTTGCCATTTTCTCCAGGTGATCTTCTGGGCCTGGGGATTGAACTCACATCTGCTGTGGCTCCTACATTGCAGGCAGATTCTTTACCACTGAGCCACCACGGAAGCCCTGGATACACCTTGAAGAGGCAATAAAACAACACCAAAGTCTGCAGCCAAGGGAGAGCACTTGCCCCAGGGGCACAGGAGATAAAATGGGGGCTGGGAATGGCTCTGCACTAGAGATCCCTTTAAATAAAAGGCACAGATTCCTTCCCAGTGACCCAGTAAGAGCTGCGTCTCTGTGCGCTCTTTGGCAAGGATCTTAGCTGTTCCTTAAGTCAGAGCTTTTCACTATTAAAGAGATCAATCATATAAATTCTACGGTTACATCTAAAAGGTACCTAGATATGATGTTCTTAGTTGATTACAGGCAAGATTGAGTAAAGTCACTGTTTGGTGTCCAGAGAAGACAGACTCGAGATAGAATTCCAGACCTGTCCCTTGTAAGGCCAGAGGACAATTGCTCACTTGGGCTTAAATCAGTTAGAAAGAGAAACTGGCGTGAAATCAGATCTGCTTGCTTACCCGGTGGGTAAATATCTTAGACGATTAGAAACCTAAGTGAGCACAGTATCTCATTTCTAAATCAAAAGTGATAATTGCTCCAAGAATCCCTTTAGGTGGCAACCAGAGATCACTTTCCCATCTCCACTTCGAAGGACTTAAGAGTTTGTTCTTCTTGGGACCCCTGGATGGCTTCTGTTCTAACTTGCATGATTTAGCTTTATAGCTGTGTTCTCCCCTAGGCCTATGTGTGTCTTTGTTTTTCACAGTCACCCATTATGGAGTATTTTTGACTTTTTTTTTTCCCCCTAATCGTGCTGTCTTTCCCTATGATATTTTAATACCATAGATATTTTGTATATCAGTTTGTACACTGTGGTCCTTTGAAAGGCCATGAAACTTTCTAAGATTTATCAATCCAACCCCTTTAAGTCTATTCTTGTGCCCTTGGGAGCTATATTGCCCCCTGTTGAGAACGTGTGCCTCAGATTGTAAGCTAGAAATCAGCAAGAAATCAGTGTCTTATTTACAAGTTTCCTCAGCACATGACATATAAGAAATGCACAGTGAGATTTATTGGATGGAAAGGAGGTGTAAGTCAATACATGGACAAAAAGATTAATTGAGAAGAATCTAAAGAAAATGCTTAGTCTTATATCAGCTACATAAGGTGGATAAGGTGAAGTCGCTCAGTCATGTCTGACTCTTTGTGACCCCGTGGACTGTAACCTACTAGGTTTCTCTGTCCATGGGATTCTCCAGGCAAGAGTACTGGAGTGGACTGCCATTTCCTTCTCCAGGGGATCTTCCCAACCCAGGGATTGAACCTGGGTCTCCTGCATTGGAGGCAGATGCTTTAACCTCTGAGCCACCAGGGAAGCCCATAGTAAGTAACAAATGCATATGTTTGCTCCTTCTGCTAAAATCCAGTCTGAACCTTCTAATAACACTGATCAAAATCACATCTGATCTTATTTTTATGAGTTAATGCTTAACCCTCCTATTGATAACATTGAGGGCCTCTATTAATTGCCTATTGCTCTGTATCACTGGCCTCATCTGTTCACTGTTTAATAAATGAATATATACAAGGAAGAATGAAAAGGTAGTGCTCATCTCATCCTTGGTTGGACCAGTTCTGAGTCTGGTGATCTCTGCACTGGCCAAGCAGTAGAACCTTAGATATGCAGATGACACCACCCCTATGGCAGAAAGTGAAGAAGAAATAAAGAGCCTCTTGATTAAAGTGAAAGAGAAAAGTGAAAAAGTTGGCTTAAAGCTCAACATTCAGAAAACAAAGATCATGGCATACGGTCCTATCACTTCATGGCAAATAGATGGGGAAACAGTGAAAACAGTGAAAGATTTTATTTTGAGGGGCTCCAAAATACTGCAGATGGTGACTGCAGCCAAGAAATTAAAAGATGCTTACTCCTTGGAAGGAAAGTTATGACCAACCTACTACTACTACTACTGCTAAGTCTCTTCAGTCATGTCCAGCTCTGTGCGACCCCACCAGGCTCCATCGCCACTGGGATTCTCCAGGCAAGAATACTGGAGTGGGTTGTAAGTTCCTTCTCCAGTGCATGAAAGTGAAAAGTCAAAGTGAAGTCTCTCAGTCATCTCCAACTCTTAGTGACCTCACGGACTGCAGCCTACCAGGCTCCTCCGTCCATGGGATTTTCCAGGCACGAGTACTGGAGTGGGGTGCCATTGCCTTCTCCAACCTAGGCAGTATATTAAAAAGCAGAGACATTATTTTGCCAACAAAGGTCTGTCTAATCAAGGCTATGGTTTTTCCAGTGGTCATGTATGAATGTGAGAGTTGGACCATAAAGAAAGCTGAGCGCTGAAGAATTGATGCTTTTGAACTGTGGTGTTGGAGAAGATGCTTGAGAGTCCCTTGGACTACAAAGAGATAAAACCAGTTTATCCTAAAGGAGAGGAGTCCTGAGTGTTCTTTGGAAGGACTGATGGTGAAGCTGAAACTCCAATACTTTGGCTGCCTGATGCAAAGCAACTGATTCATTTAAAAAGACCCTGATGCTGGGAAAGATTGAGAGCGGGAGGAGAAGGGGACAGCAGAGGATAAGATGGTTAGAGGGCATTACCGACTCAATGGACATGAGTCGGTAAACTGCGACTCATGTAACTCCAAACTCCGGGAGTTGGTGATGGACAGGGAGGCTTGCTATGCTGCAGTCCATGAGCTCACGGGGAGTCAGAAATGACTGAGTGAGTGCACTGAACTGCACTTTCTTCCCCGAGCTTCAGCTTCCTTCTTTATAACACAGAATATGCCAGCACCTCCCTCATAGGTTTGATGTGAGGATTGAATGAAAGAGAATACAAATCAGTCAACAGAGTGTCTGGTTCCTTGTTTATTTGTTACTATTAATTATTTCTTACCCATTATCATTACTCATTTAGCACAAATTTATTGAGACCACACCACAAGTGTCAATCACTGTTCATTCCTGTGCAGCAAGGGTCTAAATACAGAAACAGGGTAAAATGAGGTTTTTCCTTCTCTTCAGCCATCCATCACAAAAATTTTCAAACACACAGAAAAATTGGAAGAACAGTACAGTGGACTTGCATAGACTTTTCACACTCAACGTTTAACTGGATTTGCTCTTTCAAGTGGCCATCTATCTGCCCTTCCCTTGGGCCATAATTGGGCTTATTGTTGCAGAGGCTGACTGGGGCCCTGGGGTAGAGAGGGCCAGGGAGATTTAGTATGGAATACTAAATACAATACACTAGGTTCAGGATATGTCCCGGATAATCTTACCTGCACGGTGGCGTTGAGTAATTCAGGTCTTCCCACCCAAACCTCTCAGCAGTACAGAAGCAAAAGCACTTGCTTTGGGAAATGGAGGTAACACGGCTTCAAGGCTACTGTGACCTGCACGGAAACAAAGCCTTTGGCTGACCTCGGCTTGCCTAAGTGGCCCAAGAAGTAAATTCTCCGCAGGAACTTCTGAATTCATGAATTAACACTGACTTTGAATGAGGCATATTTTCCACTGAATGAATACTGAAAAACCTAGCATTATTTTTCTCACCATAGACATGCTGAGTTTTTCTATTCTGAATTTTTTATAATGACTGTGGATCATTTGTACAATAAGAACATTTGTTTGGGTTTCTGCTTTAATAAATTGTGGTTCTGCCTTAATGAACAAAAACAAATAATTTGTAATTGGTCCATTAATTATTTGCATGTAAATGCCTCTATTAGAGTAACTTAATACACCATTGAAAAACATCCTGCTTTGCCAGCTGAGTTATATGCTATTTAGAAAGCGACTCTCTTTTGGGGGAAGGTTGTTTTATTTTGTTTAAAAACAGGGACCATTGGGAAACTTAATCAGACTGAATCTCACACAACTGAATCCTTGTGAATCCATGAAGCCTCAGGAAGTAAGGCGGGGGTGGGGGGGGCTCCATGAAAGTCTGATTAATTAAGGGTTAACTAATGAGTCTATCCTTCTGAAGTTGATGAGAAAGCCCCTGAGAGAGGGCCCTTTCCAATGCAGGCATCCACAGGCTGAAGTTTCAATAACTAGAACAGTGTTTGCCAAACTTTTCTGCACAGAAGAATCACCAAGAGAATTTCAGAACATCCCAATGCCCAGGCCCCACTTCCTACCAATTAAGTCTGAAATTCAAGGGTGGGAACCCCAGTATTAGTATTATTTTATTTACGATATAATGACATGTGACATTGCATTAGTTTCAAGTGTCCAACATGCCTTGATATTTGTCTATATTGCAGAAGGATCGCCACATAAGCCTTGTTAACATCTGTCTTCACCCAGAGTTACAAACTATTTTTTTCTTTTGAGGAGAACTCTTCAGATTTATTGTCTTAGCAACGTTCAAATATGCCGTACAGTATTATTGACTACAGTCACCATGTTCTATACTGCATGCCTGGGATTTGTTTACTTTATAACTCAAGTTTGTTCCTTTGGACTCTCTTCACCCATTTTGCTTACCCCTCACCTTAGACAACTGCCAATCTGTTCTCTGCAAGTTCATTTTTATTTATTTATTTTTTAATTCTGCCTGTCATTGAGATCATAAGTGTTTTATCTTTCTCTTTCTGACCTGTTTTACTTTGCATGATGCCCCTAAGATCCTTCCCTGTTGGCAGGCATCCCTGTTTGTTAGAGACCCCCAGATGGTTCCCAAGTATAGCAGAGTTTGTCAACTGCTGGCCTGGGAGCTGATCCTCCTCCTCCATCTGTTCGCCCATGTACCCAAAGGAAAAATACAGTAAGGAAAACAAACAAATACAGGTATAAATGCCCCCCTAGGCACATACATATTGTAAGAAGCACCCTTCCTTTGGCTTTTGAAAGTGCAGGCAACTTACAGTCAGACTAGTCATTTGGATGGCTGGAGATCTTTTCTTCAAGAGCTAGTTTGGAAGGGAAAAAAGGGCCAGACTGTGGATCCCAAAAGGAAACCCCAGGAAAGGACAGTGCTGGAGATGGGTGGAAGTGGCAAGGAGGGGGACAGCGCAGGTAAAGGTGTGTCGAGTTGGAATCCTAAGTGATTCCAACCAGCACCCTAGAGAGTTACAGGGAAATATTCCAAAATAAATCTAGGTTTTATCTGAATGGGAAAACTGAGGCAAAAATATTTTACAGATTTTTTTAATGTGTTTTCTGGGGAGTCTGGGAAGCAAAGTTAGCTGTTGCTCAGTCTGAGATTTTTTTGATTCTTCTCTTACCTTGACCACCTGGAATTACCTCTCATTTGTACAACTCAATTTAAATCACACTTTGAAGACCTTCTAGAGAAGCAGAACAGGAGAGTTAAGAGCAGGCGTGCATCTGGCTTGGGCTACAGTGCTGGATGTTCACCTCCAAAGAACCATGCCACCCCCACCCCCCCATTTTTGCGTGGGGAACACAGAGATGAAAGTTTGTACAGTTAATGTGAAGGTAAAATGAAATCATGACCAAAAGCACTTCTCACAGTGTCTAGAACTTTGTAGGACTCCATACATTAGGATGATGGTTATCATCCAGTCAGCTTGTGTGGGTGTCTTAATATTTCCAAAGTTTGCTTTGTGAGCCGAGTGTAGAAAGAGCACATCCTTGAGATATCTGGTAGTTTGCATGGGAAACCTTATTCTTACCATCTTGTACCAGCTCATGAGTGCTGCTTATTAAATTTCTAGGATATTAGTGAGTTTGTTTTTATGTATTCTTTTTCAGATTCTTTTCCGTTATAGGTTATTACAAGATATTGAGTGTAGCTCTCTGTGCTATACAGTAGGTCCTTCTTGGTTACTTGTTTTATATATAGCAGTATGTATATTTTAATTTCTAACTCCTATTTTATCCCGCTTCTCCCTTTTCCCTTTGGTAACCATAGGTTTATTTCCTATTTCTGTGAGTTTATTTCTCTTTTGTAAATAAGTTAATTTAGATCAGGTTAAGATTACATGCATAAGTAATATCATATATTTGTTCTTCTCTGTCTGACGTCACTTAGTATGATAAATCTCTAGGTTTATATGCAACAAATGGTATTATTTTATTATTTTTATGGCTGAGTAATATTTCATTGTCTGTATGTTGCCACTTCTTTATTCGTTTCCATGGACACTTAGGTTTCTTCCAAATCTTGGCTGTTGTAAATATTGCTGCAGTGAACACTGGAGTACATGTGTCTTTTTCAGTTATAATTTCCTCAGGGTATAGCACAGTAATAGGATTGCTGGGTCATATGGTGGTTTTATTCTAGTTTGTTTTGTTTTTCAGGAATCTTCATACTGTTCTCCCTAGTGGTTATATCAATTTACATTCCCCCCAACAGCGTGTGAGGGTTCCTTCTTCTCCACACCCTCTCAGGCACATAGTATTTATAGACTATGATGGCCATTCTGACTGGTGTGAAGTGGTACCTCATTCTACTTTTGATTTGCATTTCTCTACTAATTAGTGGGTTAGTTTTTAAACCACCATTATTACACTTAAACACCATAGACTTACAGTTGTAGTGATGGTGGTGGTGGTTTAGTCAATAAGTGGTGTTTGACCCTTGCAACCCCTGGCTACAGTCCATGGGATTCTCTAGGCAAGAATACTGGAGTGGATTGCCATTTCCTTCTGCAATTAACTATAATAAAAATAGTAAATACTCATATTTATAATTTCTAATTATTTCACTACATTTACCATTATCTCTGTGCTTAGGACTATTTATATCATTTGAATAGTGGAAATACTATTTAAGGGTATGCTATGCCACCTCATGACATCATATTAGCAAAATGAGACTGTCTATTTATAGCATGGAAATCATCAAATACTACAAACTGAGGTGTTTCCCTCCAAAAGCTTATCAGAAACATGCAGGCACACCTTCAGGGAAAGGCAAGTGTGTGAGAAAAGGAAGGCTTAGGTACAGATGAAGCATCTTTGCTATTTTTAGGAAGCACAATCATAAGTTAGAACTTCAAGGAAGATTTTCCCAAAAGTTGTCTAGAAAACCAAGTGGAGAGAGGGGGAAGGGAGGGGGGAATCTTAGCCCCTTACTTACAAAAGGCCAGATGAGAAAAGAAATCCAACAACTAGCTGCGGAATCCACACTCTACTTTCAAATGGCAAAATCAATCTATTTCCATGAGTGATGATCCCAGAGGATTTTGCAATTGCCTAGTGAAGACCAGCTTTCTCAAATGCTGAGACTTGATCTTACAGAACAGATAATCCTTGATCATAAATTTTTAGTGTTTGCATTTTTAAATGTAACCTTTAGAAAAATGTATTAAGATGGCCCAAACAATCAGAGCTTATAGAAAATTATGAATGTGTCTGCCATCTTTCTAACATCCCCACCAGTAGTATCATTCTCTTCTTTTTATACATACTTTCAGGTTCTTGTTTTGCACATATAAGTAATATAAACATGGATTTTGGTGACTGTCATCCTTCCCCTTATTACACAAATTGTCAAATAATATACTGACTCTTCTGTACCTTTCTGTTTTTCCATTCGTAATAGTTTTTGGTTACCTTCCCATATGAGTGCACACAGAGCTCCTTCATTTTTTAAAATAATAGCTGGATAATGTCCCATTAACCATATGAGCTCTAATTTATTTAATCAGTTGCTTGGTTGTTGATCCTGGATTATATCCAGTCTTCTGCTCTTGCATAGTACAATGATAGCTAACTTTTTATAATGTTAGCAGCCTAAGAGGTACCTGTTTCCTCACAATCTAGCATAGTCAATGAGTGGTCAGAGTCTGGGATTTTGCCAGTCTGACAGCTGAACAATGGTGTATCCAGGGGATTTAATTCCTAGCTCACTTCATTCTGAGTGACAGGGAGCTCTTTTCATATGTTCAGCAGCCATTCTCATCTCTTTTTATCTGGCTTGCTTTATATATGTATTCTTAATGTGTTATCTGTTCCTATCCTTTGCTCATTTTCCTTTGTGTTGTTGCTATTGTTTAATCTCTAAGTCATGCCCACCTCTCTGATCCCATGGACTGCAGTACCCAGATGTCCTTGTCCTTCACTACTCCCGCAATTTGTTCAAATCCATGTCCATCGAGTCAGGGATGCTATCTAACTCTGTCATCCTCTTCTATGTCCTTCTCCTTTGGGCTTCAATCTTTCCCAGCATCATGTTATTTTTGAATGAGTCAGTTCTTCTCATCAGGTGGCCAAAGTACTGGACATCAGTCCTTCAGCACCAGTCCTTCCAATGAATATTCAGGTTGATTTCCTTTAGGATTGACTGATTTGATCTTCTTGCAGTCCAAGGGACTCTCAAGAGTCTTCTCCAACACCACAATTTCAAAGAATCAGTTCTTCAGGGCTCAGCCTTCTTTATGGTCCAACTCTCACATCCATACTTGACTACTGGAAATCCATATCTTTAACTAGATAGACCTTTGTTGGAAAAGTGATATCTTTGCTTTTTAATACACTGTCTAGGTTTGTCATAGCTTTTCTTCCAAGGAGCAAATGTCTTTTAATTTCATGACTGCAGTCACCATCCACAGGGATTTTGGAGCCCAAGAAGAAAGAAGTCTATCACCGTTGCCACTTTTTCCCCTTCTACTTGCTGTGAAGTTATGGGACCAGATGTCATGATCTCTTGAATGTTGAGTTTTAACTCCATTGTAGGAGTTGTTTGATTCATTAGAAAGCCCGTAGACATCACCTCACAAGTCTGCTAGGACAGATCCTATATCTGATGGCTGGCGCCATGTAATCTTTGTTGCTCTTCCATCATGCTCAGCTCTCAAATGGATGGAAGGGAGACAGTCACAGTGTGGTGTGGCGCAGGCAGGCTTGCTAATCTGAGAAGAGGAGGCAGGTCCCTCCCCAAAATGTCTGTCCATTTGGATGCCTCCATTTTGAATCGGATGACTGCTCAGGCCCTGAAGACAATGAAGTTAAAATCAGCCTCCAAAGTAGGCTCTGGCTCCTCCCTCCCTCCCTCCCTCCCCCCATTGCTCTCCTGGTGTTCCTCTACTTCCTCCATCACGGAACCTCCTCCCCTCACCTTAGCGAATGATGCTTCCTGTTCTCTCCTGCCTTTCTTCACTTTCTTTGCTTTTCTTGGAATGTCCTGGGTCTCCCAACAAACTCACGGGGGGTCTGGTGTTTGGTCAGTAGCTGTGGTGTGAGGGTGAGATGACCTGGTCTCGAGTTGGATGCTGTGGATAAAATCTCAGTTCACTCATACACTTACAACCTTCATCTACTTACTCTTCAGTCCTTCTACTTCTTAGTCTCCTGCTCAAAAAAAACCTGGAAGCAGTGTTGCCTAGTGGCTGGGAGTGTGACACGTAGAGCTCGTCTGACCATGGTTGACATCCCTTGACTATCATCTTGCTAGTTATGAGTTAGTCGGCTGGGTGAATTATTTAATGACACTGGTCCTGTTAATACCTTTGTGAAATGGTTGAAACAGATCTCCATGGATCTCTCACATTTCGGCACATTTTGTGAACAGATAAATTCAGCTTTTGTTTCAGACTATTTTTTTCCAAGGATATTTATATAAAGAACACTCTAGAAGGTAGTAATAAGAGTTTCCTTATATGGAACATGGGATGGATTTGTTTTCTGCCCCAGATATTGAAAATAACATCTCTGTACATGGCAGAACTTGAACAGGTTTGCATGCCGGCCCTGTAAGATACTGGAGTTTCCTGGAATTAGGGTTCTGTGCTTGGAATGCAACCCAGAGCATGTGCAACATCCATCTGGCTGTCTACACCTTGCCCTGTGGGAATGGGGCTTGGGAAACCAGCGCATATGATGTGACTCTACCTCTTGCTATGACTGAATAGTGAACGGCCTTTGTAAGGATATAACCCAGGGGTCACATATCTTCTTCCAGTGTCCACAAGACTGTGGCAGGCTAACTTGATAGCAGGTAGGGTCAAATTCCAGAAGCTTTATACTTTCTGACATTTATTTCATAGATCTGTTGTAATAATTTAATGTATAAAGCACGTAGGATGATGCCTGTGCCTCATTCATAATAGTTATACAATAAATGTGAGCTTGCCTTAGTATTTTGCCTGTTATTACTGTTAAGATCACCTGGAAGATTGGGGACTAAGGTAAATAATATTAGCATAATGTCTCACCCACAGTAGGCTTTCAGGCACAAGATCTTTCTGTTTTATTTCATATATTGTATCATATCAGGGAGGCTATAATAGCAGAAAGGGACGGCAGACCCACCTTAAAGGTGGATTTAGTTCCTAATCTCTTTTCTAAAACTCAGCTGAAGGAAGGTGGCCCCCCAGGGCAGTGACAGGGACCTCAGGCCTCCTTGCAGCTTCCTAGGTCTGTGCCCTCCATTCAAAGTCATCATGAATCACACCAGACAGAGTTTTGCCAGATCTAGGGACAGCCCTTGGTGCTGCGTTCTAATTCCAAACAAATTCCCCTCTCCGAGAAGAATATTCTCTCTTTGAACCTAAGGTTTCCATTTAAGTAAATGTTTGCAGACACTAGCACTCTTGGTTCTTGACTGTTCCATGCAGTCATATGTCATGGGGGAGGAAGCGCTTTGTGACTGTTCGGTAAAGATGACCAGGACCACAAAAGAGTTTTTAACAGGCTTTACTGAGGAAGCGCTCCCGGGCGGGTTTCCCAGACCCAAAGGAGGCAGGTCCAGGAAGTCCACGCACTGGATCACGCTAGAAGTCTGTTTATATATGCACGCTGCGGGGGATGGCCAGGTTAGAGGAAGGGGTTTGGATAAGTTGCTGGTTTGCAGTGGTGCGGGCTGATAGGTTTATCTATGCAGCTGGGGCTAGGCGGCTTTGGCGGTGAAGTGTGCTGTCAGTGATCCCCGGGATCCGGAAGCCTCCCTCGTTAGGGACTCCCCACCCCACCCCCTCTCCCCTGGGTGGCCCGGCATGGCAAACCGGCGAAGTGTGCTGTCGTTGGGGACCTTCTCCTCCGAGGGCGGGAGAGGAGGAGCGGCCCATCATGGCCCCCGGGGTCCGACCTTACAGTGACCCAGTGTCCCTGATAACTTGCAGTCACTCCTCAGCCTCCCAACCTTGATCTGAGAAATCTGATCACATGTTTGCCAGAGGTGGGGCTTTTCCTACGCTCTAGCTACAGTGGTGGAGGAAAGAGGCGTGGCCCCTGCCCCCAGGGAGTTTAAAATTGAGCAAAGAAAGCACTACTAAGTAAGTAACGTACTAATAAGATTGTAACAGTGATGAGTGCTGTGGAGGAGACCAGCACTGTTGATTTACGATGGCTTTGAATGGAGGGCACAGTCCTAGGAAGCTGCAAGGAGGCCTGAGTTAAGGAACCCACTTGCGAATCTCAGCAGCTTAGCATCATGAAAGTGTGTCTCTTGCTTATGCCACAATCCAGTGTGGTTTGACAGTGGGGAATTGGGTTGAGGTGGATATGGAAGGGCCTCTTGTCCTTCTTCAATCTTTTCAGGATCCAGACTCTTGCTCTAAGCCCTGCCCTTCTCTGTGTCCAGTTGGCAGACAAGCCTGCCTGTGGCTCACTCTGCTACAATTCATATTGTAAATTCAAGAGAGGCTCAGAAACATGGTCCACCCAGGTGCCTAGAGGAAGCTCTAGTTGTTTTCTGACACAGAGGAGATGAACCCAGTGGTGAGGGATGGCATTGCCCATAAAGAGTCTTTGTTAAGACCCCAGATTCTGGAGACATACTGCCTGAGTCCCCTCCTGGCTCTTCCACTTGCCAGCTGGGGACCCTGTGTTTAGTTTTGCACTAAACTATGTTTCACTCTTCTCAGCTATGAAATGTGGGTAAAAAAATAGAGAGTTCTGAGAAAGCAAGTGGAATAACCAGTCCACTTCAAGAATATTTAGCACAGGGTTAGCTCATTTGTTTATTCTAAGTACATTGGTACAGTCAAATTATTATTGTGGTCATCATTAGTAATGGTAAGGCAAAACCTGAGGCATTAGAATGTTAAGCCCGTGGGGCAGAAAATACTGTGTCTAACTCTTTGGTGCCATACCCTCCATTCCCTCCTCACCTGGTGCTTTGCTAACTAGTTAGTACTGTAATAGCCTAGTCTCCTCCCTTCTGTTAATTTCCCTGGTTATATCAGGCTCCCCATGCCTGGCTCAGAACTAGCACTCTGGATCCGGATAGATGTATAGTTTTAATTTTAACTCAAATGTTGCCAATTTTGTTGTTTCTTTACCCTCTTACAGTGTTTCCAACTCACTTTTCTCCAAGGTTCCATTTTATCCTAACAATCTGTGTAACTTGTCATGGGAAATTAAAACATTATGATGACTGCCTGGATTCCACGTCTTGTGTTTGGCAGTAGGAATCTTAAATCGGCAAATAGTTTCCTGGACTGGCACTTAGATTGGAGGCAAACACCAAGAGTTGAGCAGAATCATGACTCATCACAGTGGAATGACTAGCTGCTCCTCACATCATCAGCCTGCTAAACGCTTCCCTTCTGTGCTCAGGAGAACCAGCTCAGACTCCTGCCTCTTGTGTAGCTGGGCCTCCATGTAGCCAGGAGACTGCCCCTCCTACCCGCCTGAAAGGCACACTCTGCAGGGGCCAGGGATATTGTTAAACTTTATAAAATTAATCTCTAGATTAACTGCTTAAAGCAGCACTGGCATTTGAGACATCATAGCCTAGGCTGTATGTTGGAATTATCTTCACCTCTACGAAGTAGGGTTCAAAAGGCATGGCATTTGCCTTTCGTCTTTATTGGCTGTCTGTTTCATGCCCAGCACTGTGCTGGCTGATGAGGACATATGATGAAGCAAACACTGTCCCTGCCCTCAATGAACCTACCACTTGGCAGGAAAACAGATAACAGTCAAATGCTCACCCATATACAGTATCTAACGGCATTATAATAATGAATGACGCTGTAAGTGTCCATTTCAAGGTGATTTCACAGACATGGGTGATGAGGAATACCTTCCTTGAAGAGGTGGTCCCAGAGCTGATGGCCAAGTGATGGAGCAGGAGTTATTCAGACACAAGGGGAAGGAAGGCTGTCCATCAGAGGGAGCAAAATGTGCTTAAAGGACTCAAATGTGGGTCAGCCTTTGAAGAAAGCTCAGGGGACTGTGGCATATGGGTGAGGCCAGAAGCAGGTGCTGCTGGAGGCCGCCACGTGAATTATGGACTTGCACTACAGAGCAATGGAAACCCATGTAAGGACTTGGAGCAAGAAGTGCGGGGCTGCTATGAATAGATCAGATTTGCCTCTAGAGAAGACTACTGGGTCTTGAGGGTGGAGTGGATGTGTGTGGACCAGAGGAGAGGTTCTTCTATTGTCAGGACTTTGTGAGAAATGAAGAGAGCTCAGTGTCTGGGGGATGGAGGTAGACAATGAGAAATGTAGGCAGCTCTGGCAGGCACTTGGATGGTGAAATCTACAGGACTTGACAACGGATCACATGTGGAGGACGAGAAGGATGGAGAGTCCAGTGAGACTCTCCAAGGATTCTGACTTCCTGATTTGCACAGAAAGCCTTGCCATCCACAGGCATGATGCCAAACCTGGTGAGGGAGAGCACGGAATAGCTTTGAAGTTTAGAACATATGCCATCATTTGTCGATTCACAAAAAAATATATTGTGGAAAGAAAGAAAAGGAAATAAATTACTATGTCTTCACCATCTCCCGCATTTGGGGTGCTTTTAATGTATCTTGGTTTATCTTTCTAGTAATGTTGTAAGGCAGACACCGCTCTCATCTATCAGCTCAGAAAAAGGTTCTGAAAAATCTGCTGACTGGCCTGTGTTGTACTATGCTGATTTGCTCAGTCATTACCGACTCTTTGTGACTCCATGGAGTTAGCCTGCTGGGCTCCTCTGTCTATGGGAGTCTCCAGGCAAGAAGAATGGAGAGGGTTGTCATGCCATCCCCAGGGGGATCTACCCAACCCAGGGATCTGACCCAGGTCTCCTGCATTTTAGGCAGATTCTTTACTGACTGAGACACCAGGGAAGCCCAAGAATTCTGGAGTGGGTAGCCTATCCGTTTTTCAGGCCCAGGAATCAAACTAGGGTCTCCTACATTGCCATTGGATTATCTACCAGCTGAGCTACCGGGGAACCCCTGAGAACATACAACTAATGATAAGAAAAATATGGTTTTGATCACAGGTTTTTGTGAAACCACAATCTTCTACAGGCTTTTCCAGCACAAAATATTTCACCTGTATCTATTTGATGTTGGTTTTCTGAGAAACAGCATGGAATTCTGGCTCTCGAGAAACTTACAGTGATCGCCTAGGAAGGTGTTGGTTATAATCCCACAATGGTGGATGAAACAAGATGTCCTGGGTTTATGGAGGAAGAGGTTTGGGACTGTAGTGTGCACGTGACAGGATCTGAGCTATGTCTGAATTTACTCTAACTAGGGGCAAGGACATCTAGAGCTGCAGATGTGATCTCGCCTGTTCAGGCTGCAGAGATTGGTCAAGGGGAGATGAAGAGAAGGGAAACAGGGAGAGGAGAGAGTGTGTAAACATACATCTGAGTAGTGAAAACTCTTTGCTATCTTGAGAAACTTAATTTTGCCCGTGAACACAGTAACCAAAAGTCAAAATTAAACAGACTTGGTAACAGTAAGAGTCTTGAACTCCTTAACAGTCTTCAAATAATTTATAATTAGGAATATTAAGAATTCTGAACAGGGTCATGAATATGCAAAATTCCTTTGTGTTCCCTTAAGCCAGCAATTTCCAAACCCAGCCACTCTCTTCCTATTTGCACATAACCTCAGAGGGCCACAGAGCTGGGTGAGGAAGAAAACAATTTTTAAAAGGAGCAGGATCAATGTTTAGTGATTGCCACTTTGAACCCCTCAGAGCTCTTTTTTATTTTTATTTTTTCTTGTATCTCCTCGAAAACACACATACACACACTGAGAGAGACATTAACGTAAGGAATGCAATTAATGCAGATATTTTCACAAACCCACTAAAATACATACAGGAGACTGCTAAGCGCATTTGCCTCCACAAAGTTGGTTGTTAAGAATGGAAAGGGGATCAGCTTTTCGTTGTCTGTGATTATGCACCTCTTAAGATTTTAGAAGACGAGTAACGGAATACACTTTCAAAAGTCCATTATTTTTGTGGCTTGAAAGGCACCAAGATGTAAATTTAAAAGTTATGGACTCAGATTCATACAACCTGAGCCAGAGTTTCCTTATTCACAGAGTACAGGAAATAATTCTTACCTTGCATGTTGTTTTGTGTGTGTGCGTGTGTGTGTGAATTGTATTATTCATTCATTTTCAGCTGTGCTGAGTCTTCGTTGCTGCGTGGGCTTTTCTCTTGTGGCAAGCAGGGTACTCTGGCCACAGCGCATGTGCTTCTTATTGCGGTGGCTGGTGTTTTTGTGGAGCAAGGGCTCTAGAGCAGGGGCTTTGTTCAGTAGTTGCAGCACAGAGCTTGGTAGTTGCGCTGCCAGGCTCTAGAGCACAAAGCCTAGGCAGCTGTGGTGTGCAGGCTTAGCTGCTCCTTGGCATGTGGGATCTTCCCTGATCAGGGAACAAACCCATGTCTCCTGCATTGGCAGGTGGATTCTTTACCAGTGAGCCACCAAGGAAGCCTCACTTGAGTGGTTTTTAATGAGGTTTAGGGATAGAGTATATTTAATACCAGGCACAGAGTGAATGTTCAATTATAAAAATTGTACTATTGACAAATGCACATCTTTTTGATAGTTTGTAGCTAAATAAACCATTCTCTGGCTAAGTTTTAGGTCTCAAGAGGTTTTTTTACACGTTGCAATATTGACCTGGTATTCAGAAAGGAAAAGAAAAGGGCACCTGGTTTTGATGTAGTGCTTCTGAGTGATGGGAGAATTCCATGATTTCAGTGCAATTAACCTGCTGGAAGGGAAGACAACAAAATAATAGCAATAGTCATTACTGTTACTGTTATTAATGGTCCATTATTATGCCCAGAAGGCTTATTTATCTGACACAGGCCCAAGCTAATTTCATCTCCATCTCATGTATTTAGTAAGAGAATTAGGGGTTCATATATTTCAATGAATTGTATTGCCTCAATATTACTGACATACTCTGAGCATTAAACTATTATCATTTTCAAGCCCCGGATTAAGAAACTAATTATGATGCTTTAATGGTTAAATCCTAGCTGCCAAGTCTTGTGAATATTGCAGCCCTGTCTATAAGGCTGAATAATTGTTTGATCTTCTGACTCGGTAACTCTTTTGCAAAAGCAGTCTGAAAGGCTGCCTTCAGTCTTCAAAGCAGTCCTCAAGCACTGTGTTCAGATACGGCCGCTGCAATCTGGAAGGCTTGCTATTAAAAGCGTGACCAGAAAAGTGTAATTTTCCTGTGAGAAGATGTCAATTAACCCTAATAGAGTTATTTGGGGGCTGATTTTGTTTAATCAAACATCACAAAATAATTGAGCTGTGAACAAATGACTTATCATAGAAATGTGTAGGTTGGCAAAAAGCTTGGAGAGTGCCTTTCAGTAACTCCCATTTATTAACGGTTACTTTTTTCATTCAAATGGGCAGTTACCAGGGGGCCTAGTGCTCAGAGCCTTAATAGGATCCTGTGGCCCTTACAGAGTGCTTGGCTCCTTATCCAAGGCAAAGTCAGAGGCTTTGACAGTGGACACTGAAAAGTTTGAAGGAAAGGGAAGCTTTACTTCTTATTTATCACCTATCAAGTCTGAAGAAGGACAAATCCAAAGTTTGTGTCCCACTTTTATTTATAGACATCATACTTACTGTCTCTCTGGATTCTCCAGAAGCATCTTTAAAAACATAATTTAACCCACTGTTTCAGACTTCTTAATGCATTTAAGAATCATGTATGTGGATGTGTGTGTGTTTTGAGGAAAGTTTTCACTTTCATCTCAGATTAAAAGGATTTGTTAACACAATAAGCCACTCATATACAAAATAAATGATATAAATATATATTAGAGAATTATCTAGCTTTTACTTTCAATATACCAACGTTAAAAGAAAAGAGAGAGAGCAGAGAATACATCACCAAACTGGGTTTTGACCAACATCCAGATTTAAATGACACTGAAAAGTCTCATGTCATAGCACAGCTGGAGTCCCAGCTGGGAAAGGGTCCCAGGCAGCGTGTCAGCTCCATGGGTGAGACTTCAAAGACTGCAATCTGGGGTTCACTCTTATAATGCCAGGAAGGTCACAAACTGATATCATCATTAATCTGTGAATATGCCTAATGGCTGGGACCCATCCCTAAGCAATTAAATCAGAATCCCTCTGGGTGGAGGCTGGGCATGGATATATTTCTAAAGCTCCCAGCAAGTCCTGGGCAGAGGACCATTGCTTTAAGCCATCCATCATTTCTGGGATCATTTCTCAGCTCCTCTGCGTAGGTGAGTGAGCACAAAGGATTAGACTGTCAAATGTGATTTGCATTGGTGATCTTACCCAGTGTGCCAGTCAGCTGGGACTGTGTAACAGAATACACAGACAGGTTAGCTCAACAACAAACGTTTGTTTTCTCATAGTTCTGGAGGCATCACATTAAAGGCTCTGTCTCCAGTTGTTTTGCAGGGGTAGAGCTGCAACATAGGAATTTGAGGAGGGCACTCTTCAGTAATTTCAGAATTAAAAGTAATTATAGATACAGGCAAATTTGAGGGAGGTCCAGAAGTATCAGTATCACTCTCCAAGTCCTTTCTTGCCTAAGTTAATACTTTGGCCCAGGATAATAAATTAAATCTTTAAGTAATGTATGGGTCTGTATACAAAAGTGAGAACTGTTTTAGTTGTGAAACATTATTATTTTAAACTTAGGTACACAGCTTCATGATATTTCCCAGGGATTCATAACTATAAATTGACTGACTCCGGATTTATTTATCAAAATCCATCCCAGACAGATTAAGTACATCCTTCTAAAAGTGTTCCATAGATACAAAATCTCAAGTTAGAATACACCAATTGTTTGTTCTCCGTGAGATCTATTGTTAACAAAAGGAAATTTGATCAAGTGACCTTTCTTTTATGTTTCTGGAAGATCCTCCCACATTCACTGCACTCCTGCCCCAAGAAAGGACGAGGACAAAATATAAGGCTTCTTCTAAACATATCCTTTCAAATGGGGCATTTGACAGTCTTGAGCTGACCTTATGCATCCTGACACTCTCCTGGGGAGTGTTGCTACCCTTACCACGAAGCTCCAGACAAACCCTATGACTTGTTTCCTCTAACACTTTGGCCCTAAAGTGTGATTCCCAGACCTGAACCATCACCTGGAAGCTTGTTTAAAATTCAGACTCTCAAGCCCACCCCGGCTGAGTAAATCAGAAATTGCATTTTAGCAAGGTTTTCAAGGGATTTGCTGGCACATTCAAGTTTGAGAAGCACAGTTCTAACACACCAGGTGTTCAGTTGTTAAGTCATGTCCAGTTCTTTGCGACCCCATGGACTGCAGCACACTAGGCTTCCCTATCCCTCACCATCTCTTGAAGTTTGCTCAAGTTCATTTTCCACTGAATCATGTTTCCTTCCAATCATCTCATCCTCTGCCACCCTCCTCTTCTTTTGCCTTTTGTCTTTCCCAGCATCAGCGTCTTTTCCTGTGAGTTGGCTGTTCATATCAGGTGGCCACACTGGTGGCCAAACTATTGGGGCTTCAGCATCATTGACCAAACCAATCAATCCTAAGGAAAATCAACCCTGAATACGCCTTGGAAGGACTGATGCTGAAGCTGAACACTTGTTGCAATATGCATTTTATTAATTTGTTGTATTGTTGCTTCAGCTGTCCCACCAATTCTAATTCAATTCCTTGAGGTCGGAAGTCTTAACCAACCTGTTTATAAGCTGCCTCCTAAATAATATCATTTGGTGTATTGGGTGGCCAGAGAATAGTTGTTCACTCAAAATGAATAAACTGATAGTCCCTGATTTGGTACCCACCTGCATCTCTAACCTTATCTTCTTTATTCCTTCCTTGCTCTCAACTGAAACTACTTATAGCCTCTCATCCTCACCCCCATCACTAAATCAAGTGCCTTCTTGGATTTCTTTAAGCTGCTCACTCTTCCTGAATGATTTTCTCCATCTACTCCCACTAAAGGACTCTTAATCATCCTCAGAGACTCTGCTCCAATATTCTAGAAAAGACAGCTTAAGGATCATTTGGACCACAATTGTATTTTGAATTGTACTGAAGTTTAGTGAGTTTGCATGCATATTCTACTATGACACCAAGATCCTCTAGGGGGAAACGGAATCATTGTCTGTCATATCTGTATTGCCACTGCTTAATGTAATGCATGAGACACAGGAATGGCTCCGTAAATGGCCTTTGACTCATGAGCCAGGAGAAATATAAGAGGATGTGGGAAGGATGGTGGAAAGAAAGCCCACCTGTGTCAACTTCAAAATCCTGGCATAAAAGCAAGAGAATAGTCCCTGTAGTCTCACGTGATGAAAAAGTACTTTTCATCTCCCTCGTCTTCTAGCAGTCCTGGAAATAAAAGCTGAATCAAATAAACATGTCATTTATCTCACTTTCAAAGAAAACTTAACTTCTCAATGTAAAAATAAGCCAATAGGCTGTCTTATACCATTCAGGCTGTTAGAACCCCATGCCATAGGCTTTGTGACTTACTATAAAATAAATGGATTTCACACTGTTCTGGAGGCTCAAATGTCCAAAATCATGACCCCAGCAGATTTGGTGTCTGGTGAAACCTGCTACTCGATTCACAGATGTCTATATTCTCCCTCTTTCCTAACTGATATAGGGACTCTCTGGGGTCCCTTCCTAAGGGTATGAGTCCTATTCATGAGGGCTCTACTCTTACAACCTCATCACCTCCTAACCGCCCCCCCTCCATGCCCCAACACAGACATTCAGTCCATAGTATGTGCTGTTTGGTAGATGCCACTTGTCTCTTAGCTGTGGACTACTAAGTGCATGAGACAGTAGACTCAATTTCTGAAATAGCCTAATGAATATAGACGTTAACACACATGCATCTCAAGAGCTTTCTGCAGAACTCCTTATGGCATGGAACAAATTCAGGAACCGTATGTGACTTCTTACTTAGATGTAGTATGAAGGCTAGCAAAGAATCACCTACCCAGATATGTCACATCCACCACATCTTCTGAGCTGGCAACTGAGCATAAGAGTCTGACTATTTGTGTTGTTTCCTTAGATTAACATGAAGGTGTCAAAGAGATGACTGTTCAGCTCTTCACTGGACAGTATGTGCCCTGAAACAAAATTTGTGAGCTTATACTCAGTCTTTAGGGAGTGGTAACCCAGGTCTCTGTAGTACAGAGCTTGGCTTTTTAGTTTGACTTCATTTGGTGTTCACCTGGAGATATATTTGGCTTAGTCTTGATAAACTAAGTAAGGGAGAGGACATGCCAGTGAGTAAGGGTTTCATGAACCTAGGCGTGGAGATGTTATGCAAGAGAAATTTGAAAACCACGTGAAATAACATCTTCTTTGTCTTATAATGAAGATCTTAAAGGCAATGCTGGAATCCCAATCAAAATATTACTTAACCAGTGTCACTGTTTCCACGGTGTTACTGGAGGGGTGCAGATTCTGCAGTGTGTGGAGATAAATGTTACAAGAGGGGACAAAATTATTTGGTCTGGACTCCATTGAATTAGAAAGCATTGTCTTAAATCAAAGCATGTTCTCTCCTTAACAGCATTACTTCTCAGAGTCTTTAATAAACTACTATGCATTGTGGCTCGCCTGACACTGTGATATTGAACCGTGTGGTTTTCTATGTTCAAAAGATAATGTTTCAGGGCTTGCATTCATCAGAATGAAATACAGGATAATGGTGCTAAATAATCTGTATAAAAACAGTTTCTATCCTCTAGTGCAGAAAATGGAACGAAGAGATTCAGAGGCTTAGGGGTAAAAAAAAAAAGAAAAGAAATTAGAAAGGAGGAAAAAGAAAAGCAGAAAAAGAAAACAGGAAATCAAATGCTCTTCCTGTCTCCATGGGTAAACTTAACTGATCAGCATGCTTCCCCACTTACCTGGCAGAGAGCATGACTCAGCCCAGGTGAGTGGGTGAAAAGCAATTTGCAAGCTGTCTGGAGTGTGAAAACCTAAGCTGAATGGCTGAGCTGGATAGAAAAGAAGATTTAGTAGCAGGGATAGGAGGACTTCTTTTGTTCTTGTATGTATAGTTTGTCATATTTAAGCAAGTCAGAGTTGGGAGGCTCAAACAAAAAGGAAGAATAAGGAGCATTCAATGGCAATAAAAGGAGGCATCTTCTAAGGATTTATACCTTTATGTCTTTCTTGGAATAGAATTTGTCCAAGTTCCATTCCGCCTTTCAGGCTCTATAGGAGATTTTTTTAAATGCATAGTAGCCCTATTATCCCAGTGGAAGTAGAAGAGGTAGAATAGTGTAGATAAAATGCCAAGAGATTTCAAAGTAAAGTAAGAACATCAGAGAAGGACATCATCAGGACACCAGAGAGGACATCAGCTTGGAGGCATCAGAGAATATTTGGGTTATTTGAATGGTTGCAGAATCAGGGGAAAAACATGACAGATAAATAATGCATATAAACTAATAATACCAATACGTGAACCATGGGGTCTTAAAGAGAAGCACAAACACAACCCTTTACTAGAAGAAAAATGGATGTTGAGGGGTGGAGACTGATGAGGCTGGAGGAAAGGGTTAGGGGTTTGCTCTGCAGTGACTTGAAGGCTAAAATGAGGCATCTGCATTATCTCAGACAGACAGTCACTTTTATCCAGGGCGCAGTAGTGCTGCAGGAAAAGAGTGGGGCACGTGAGGATGGTCACATCCCAGATCATGTCCAAACCCCTGGGACAACCACCAAGTGCAGGTTCTTGGATTCACACTGGCAAGAATTCCAGAACAAGGCATGATGAAGTGAAAGAAGGTTTGTTCAGGGAGGAAATACACTCCATAGACAGAATGTGAGCCATCTCAGGAAGCAAGAGAGGACCTAGGGCATGGCGTTGTCCATTTTTATAGGGGTGGGTAATTTCCTAGGCTAATGAGTAGAGGCAGTATTCCTGCTGGTTTGGGGATTTCCAGGAATTGAGCCATCACTCACTTCTTGACCTTTTTATCATGGCGCCTGTGGGTGTGTCACTTAGCTTGGCGTGTGTTACTAATGAGTTGAGCCTATACCACAGCTCAAGGTCTAGTAGACATCCATTCATCTGCCATCTTGGACCTACTTGGTTCTAATCAGTTTGTGTCACGTCCTCAGGCTATGTCATTCTTTTAAAGGTTGCACCCTGCCCCCTTCCTGTCTCAGTAGAAAGGAGGGAAAAGAAAGGAGACATAATAAATGTTACAGGAAGGGAAAGAACTATTTGTTCAGGACTCCAGTGAATTAGAAAGCTTGACAAATAGCCCCAGTGAGTGAGCTGATAGTCTAGGCACAGGGTGGCCTAGAAACAACATAAATGTGGTCTCTCACTGGGTGGAGGGAAATGAACACAAAGTAAACACCCAGGTGGTTAATTTCAGGTAGTGACTTACAGTGAAGAGAAATAAAGCAGAGTAAAGGAATGAGAAAATGACAGGGAAGTTTGCCATCAAAGAGAGTAATTAGAGAACATGATAATGTAACTTTAATAGAGCAGCATTTAGGGACAAAGAGGAAAGGGGTTTCTGGAAATAAACTGGAACAACTTATGCCATTTTTTTCAGGGGAGCAAGGTGGAAAGAGTGCCAAAGATGACAGTGTACCCACTAATAATAATATTTGAGGTGGACATAACTCATTCAGATTTTTACTATGGCCCATACTGTGTGCTTCACATACATTACTTTTCTCATTAATTCTGAAACCAAATCCAGTACCAAATTAATTCTGAAAGGCAGTTTTGGATGAAATATAAAAGAATAAATTTCTTGATTTGCCAGGTAAAAAGGACCACAGCGGACTAGTACCCTCCAAAATCACTGCAGATGGTGATTGCAGCCATGAAATTAAAAGACACTTACTCCTTGGAAGGAAAGTTATTACCAACCTAGATAGCATATTCAAAAGCAGAGACATTACTTTGCCAACAAATGTTCGTCTAGTCAAGGCTATGGTTTTTTCAGAAGTCACGTATGGATGTGAGAGTTGGATGGTGAAGAAAGCTGAGTGCTGAAGAATTGACGCTTTTGAACTGTGGTGTTGGAGAACACTCTTCAGAGTCCCTTGGACTGCAAGGAGATGCAACCAGTCCATCCTAAAGGAGATCAGTCCTGAGTGTTCATTGGAGGGACTGATACTAAAGATAAAACTCCAGTACTTTGGCCACCTCATGCGAAGAGTTGATTCATTGGAAAAGACTCTGATGCTGGGAGGGATTGGGGGCAGGAGGAGAAGGGGACGACAGAGGATGAGATGGCTGAATGGCATTGCCGACTTGATGGACATGATTTTGAGTGAACTCCGGGAGTTGGTGATAGACAGGGAGGCCTGGTGTGCTGCGGTTCATGGGGTCACAAATAGTTGGACACAACTGAGCGACTGAACTGAATTGAACTGAATGGGGATGAGGGGAATGGCATGAGGAATTTTGAAGTCAAAAGGCAGAGTTGTTGATAAAAATTAAGGTGCCTGAAGGGCCTGAATACCTTCCATCAGGAAATCTTCTGGCTTCAGATGATGATGGGTGAACTGGAACTTTCTCTGGAACGAATGGAGTTTCATCAAGTAGTCAACACTTTCCATTTGTTGGGGGTTTTAGTTCTGCAGAAGAGCTCAAGAGACTGTTAGATATATCCCTTCAGGAGAAACCAGGATGATGTCCTGAGGCTATGCTGTTTTTTGCTCCCATATCTCTGCAACCTGTCCCTTCCCTATTTAACATCTGTTTGAATCTGCTGTTTGGAATTCAGAGTAGGGGACACAGAAAGGCTTTTCTTTTCAGGAGCCCCATAGAGTCATCCTCAGTTTCAACTCTACGAGGTAGTTCATAAGGTTGCAAAGAGTCGGACAGGACCATGTGACTAAAGAATAGTTCAGTTCAGTTGCTGACTGGTGTCTGACTATTTGTGACCCCATGGACTGCAGCATATTAGGCCTCCCTGTCCATCACCATCTCCCAGAACTTACTCAAACTCATATCCATTGAGTCGATGATGGCATCCAACCATCTCATCCTCTGTCATCCCCTTCTCCTGCCTTCAGTCTTTCCCAGCATTAGAGTCTTTTCCAATGAGTCAGTTCTTCACATCAGGAGGCCAAAGTATTGGAGTTTCAGCTTCAGCATCAGTCTTTCCAATTAATATTCAGGGCTGATTTCCTTTTGAATGGACTGGTTGGATCTCCTTGCAGTCCAATGGACTCTTAAGAGTCTTCTCCAACATCTCATTTCAAAAGCGTCAATTCTTCAGCACTCAGCTTTCTTTATAGTCCAGCCCCCACATCCATGCCTGACTACTGGAAAAACCATAGCTTTGACTAGACGGACCATTGTTGGCAAAGTAATATCTCTGCTTTTTAATATGCTATCTAGGTTGGTCATAACTTCTTCCAGGGAGCAAGTGTCTTTTAATTTCATGGCTGCGGTCACCATCTGCAGTGATTTTGGAGCCCCCCTCAAAAAAGTCTGACACTGTTTCCACTGTTTCCCCATCTATTTCCCATGAAGTGATGGGACCAGATGCCATGATCTTTGTTTTCTGAATGTTGAGTTTTAAGCCAGCTTTTTCACTCTCCTCTTTCACTTTCATCAAGAGGCTCTTTAGTTCCTCTTCGCATTCTGCCATAAGGGTGGCATCATCTGCATATCTGAGGTTATTGATATTTCTCATGGCAATCTTGATTCCAGCTTGTGCTTCCTCCAGCCCAGCGTTTCTCTACATATAAGTTAAATAAGCAGGGTGACAATATACAGCCTTGACTGAAGAACAAGAACAAATCATAACTGTGTTTCACAGATGAAAAAAGTAAGGTTCAGAAAGTTCAAATGACTTGACCAGTGTCATCCTGCTAGGGTTTGAACCCATGTCTGTTGTAGTCCAAGGCATGTGTGGTAAGATTTAGAAAATGAGAAGGAAGGCAATACTTACAGGGTCTGAAATGCCATTATTACATTAATTGCCGATACTCTGTGACTATAAGAATAAGAGGTCAGGAGAGGCGAGGCCTGACAGTGGCCATCTTGAAGTTTTTGCCTGGATTAAGTTGATCATTGAAACCAAAATATCATAGCCATAACATTCCAGTAAAAATAATAATTATTTAGAAAGCTACTCAGGCACTTGCCTTACACATGTTATTTCTTTTTAATAAGTGTCTCAGTCATAACAAATAAGGTTGTGCAAGGGATGCTCCAAATTGTTGACTCGCCTTTGGTCTCAGTGTCTGGAGAGATGAAGCCCTCCTTTGAACCCAGGAAAGGCTGCCTTCCTAGCTCCTGTTCTTTCTATTTTGAGCTGTAGCTAAGTTTACCAGAGGAGAATGTACAGAGAACAGTCAGTGACCTATTGAAGTCCAGTTGTGGCCTTGTCTACAGACTGTTTTCTTTTTCGCTCGCCATGGTGTATTAATTATGTTCCACTACCTAGCAACTCAGTTCTCCAGATTTAATTCCCTTTCTTCCCTCAAAATGCCAAGGACATTTCAAGTGTAAACATCCACTCTATAGATGTGTGTGTATTAAATGAACAAAAAATAGATGAGACTCACGTAAGTCCTTATGGATCCTTTCATCAAGTCTAATTAATATAAAAGTGCATAAAACTGCAGTTTTGGCTGGGGAAAAATCCCTTCTAGAGGAGGGCTTGATCTTTTCTCTCACCTCTTTCACCTGCCAGGGCTCTTGAGTCCACTCTCAGATACTGAGCATCCGTCACTGAATAAATGGACAGAAGCTCTGACCTCACGGAGTTTACAGAGGAGTTGGAGGACAGACTTTAATGAGCCGCATATTTGCATAATTACAAATGGTGCTAGAGTCTTTGAAGCGGGATCCATGAGGGGTTATAAAAGGAGTCAACCCAGTGGAGGTGGGTGTCCTGAGCAAGATTTGAGTGGGTCGAGGAGTTGCTGAACATCCTGCAACAGCAGAAGGGACTCTGTGGGACAAGATGCTTCATGGGACTCATGTAGCCATAGGGGAGAAGCCACCTACTGTGTGTCCCTGACAGACAACACTTGCTAGCAGGTCTAAGAGCAAGAAGAAGTCACTGAGGAATAAACAAAAAGATGACGTGGTCAGATCTCTACGTCAATCTGTCTAGCTATAGTCAGAGGATGGGATTCAAAAATGCCAGCAGGAAGGGGAGGCCAAGAAACCCTACAGAATGTTCTGCAGAGGAGGTGTGATCACAACAGTGAGAAAAGAGAATTCATTTCTCAAAAGTGTTCATTCTTGTCTCCTTTGGTCCTGACCCAGGAAGCTTACTTATGATACAATTTGTTAGATAAACTAGTTAATGTGCATGATGACAAGAGATAAATCCAGCACAGGCTGTTGATCACTTGGAAATGGGAGAGGGAGTAAAGGAAGGGAAGAGGTCTAGGATGGCACCACTCCTGATTTATGGATTGATAAAGCTGCCATGTGCTAGGGCTTTGTTCTTCTCTTTCCATTTCCTCTGAGTCAGCCAGTGTTTTCTGCAAAAGCCCAGATAGTAAATAAGTTGGGTTTTACAGGCCTTGCATTCACAGCTCCTCCACTCTGTCATTGTAGCCTACAGTCAGCCATAGATAATATGTAAATGAACATTGTGGTTTCGGGGGTCCAATAAAACTGCTCATGAAACCAGATGGTGGGCAGGATTTGGCTCACTGGGCCATAGCTGGCCAGTCCCTGGTGCAGATCATGAGTTCAGTTTTGACCAAGCTTGTTTGAGGTATTTTTGAGGTATATATGTGAATATATTTATGTTATACATTATCCTTAAGTCTGTGCTTAAAAAAAAAAAAAAAAAACTACTTTCAGTTGTCTTTAATAAATAAAGCATGATTAAATACCTGATGTTTATTTGTAAGCATTGTTTAGGGAACTGTGTCCCCGGAGAGGGACTAAATAAGCAGTGATTTGTGGTTAGCAGGTAAATTATAAACAAATGGCTCCTCTCTTGGCACTATTGTTTCCAAAAGAGATAGCTGACCGGTGTCAGCTCAGTGTGGCCACCTGAGTGTATGGTATTTTTGAAGAGTGTCAACACTGTGAAAAATTGGAGATTCCACAGAAAGCTGATTCTTCTAGGGAAAAGATAAATAAAAGGAAGTTCTGAAGCCAAGTAAAGTCAACCCTTTGTAATTAGAAGGATAGAAAGGTTTGATAAAGAAAGAGAAATCTACAGTTACTGTAGGGGTAAACATTCAATCAGTCTGGGAGCTTTAATTATGCAAATGTAACAAGACTACCCCATTTTCCATTGTGTTTAAGGAAAATGCAACCATTGAAACAGTAAATGCAGATCATTTAGGCAGAATTGTTGTGAAATCTGTTCTTGATGTGTAATTTAATATATATTTATATGGACATATGATTTGACTTGTGTTCCTGTAGACTTTGTTTTTAGGAGCAAGAATTATTTCTTACTCCCACCCACATGGTTTGTTTCTGTGCTGGGCCTCTGTAGGCATTTTCTGTTATTTGGCCAAGGCCAGTAACATTATGAAACATAAGTCTGGAGACCTTTCTGAACTGTGGAAATTTGTAATGCCACTACAGCTCCATACTTTCCCATTAAATCATAAAAGGAGCATAACTGTACATTTTGGGTGACCTTCTCAGACTTTCATTAAAAGCACATGGAAAGAGCTAGTGCCTCGTAAGGTCAAGAATAGAAGGCTATGGTCACTAGGTTCTCTAAACAACACAAATATTTTCCTCCAAACCCCATCCCTTCAGAGAGTGTAGTTCATCAGTTCCCAAACTTGTCTACATATTATCAGAGGAGCTTTTAAACACAATGCTGCCCCAAGAAGATCCCCAAGTGATTCAAATGTACAAGCAAGCTTGGGAACAGCTGTTTATCAGAAAAAAATGTCTCGGTAACAATACAGAACTATCTTCATCTTGGAGCTCAAGGGACTTGATAGTGAGATAAAGCTCTGAGTCCCTCTGTGGCTGCCCAGTGACTACTGGAGTTAAAAGCCAATCTTTTACATACTTTTTTATGTATTAATCTTTTATGTACAGTTTTATGAAGCAAGTGCGTGGTACTTTCTTCCTTGAGTACATTAAAAATGATGAATTGTACAAATAATTACACATTTTGAATGCGTAGTATGTGAATTAAGTGTGTTTATAGCAGTCCTGAAATTCTGTTTTATAGTCCAGTCATGCAGCCTAAGGTTTAATAATCAGGACTGAGTCTCAAAAAAAAAAAAAAAGACATAGACATGCTACAAAACTCCTTGTGAGCCGTTTCCCCCTACCCACTCCACACTGGAACCTAAAGCTGGTTCTTTCTAGTTCTAGGTTTTCCACATTTCTGTGCATTTTTCCTGGAAAGATTTTTCCATAAATTAGACAGGACAAATATATTTTAATGAACAAATGGTGTTTTAATAGAAAGCTATTTTTTAAATTAGCTCATTCTGTTATGGTTTTAATAAGCAAAAATAATATTGCAAGAAATTGTGCAATAAAAGCACCAGCCAGCCTGCCTACAGAGTGTGCACTGGAAGGGTGCAAATGGAATTTCAGCGAAGAAAATATCTCTGGAGTGACACAATTTTCTTTCAAAGAGAAAACGTCTGTATGGGGAAAGGAGCCGATCTCTTCTAGATAAAAATGGAAGCACTGAACAGCGTTTATAAAAATCCTCTCAGTTTGATTCCTGCGTTTGGCAGTAAGATAGAAACTCATTGGGTTTTATTTTAAAATTCCAGTGATTATAAGGTCTCTGCACCCCCTATGGAGTATAGAGCCAGACCCTTTTTTTCTTTGCCAACACACGCGCTAAGAAACTTCAGCTGACAGGTGCTTTTTCATTGTCTCTGTATGAGCCAGAAGCAGTGGGGTCACAGCTGATTTTCTGGGTCCAGGTCTTTCCCACCCTCTTTTCTGAGTGCTTTCAGGAGACAAAACCAAGTGCTTCTGATTACGTGTAATTCACAAGTTTGCTTTTCTTCTGGAACTCTCTACTACTCATGCAGGAGTTTGAATTATTGGCTAACTGTCCACTAGTCTCAGGCCTTCACACACCAGATACAGAAATAAGAAAGCGTATTAGTTAGAATGTTTGACTGTAAGGAGTGGGGTACCCATGAGGTATTGGTTAGCTAAGGGAAGTTTATCATTTCATGTTCACAATTCAGGGTTGGGTGGTACCAGTATTGGTTCATTTGGTTGACATCATGATGCCACTGTTAAAAAATGATTAAAGACAATTTAGGTGGCACCAGCACACTTTACTTTACACTTTGTGGACAGTCTTCTTTCAGAGAACTGAAAAATGGGGTGGAAAGCAGAAAGTTCCTATAGGATAAAAAATGAAGAACAAGGACAAGACATATAAAAATTATCTGATCAGCCCACATAGTCTTTTTGGAGTGAGAAGCTCTTGAATTCACTTAGCCTTTGAAGATTGGCTAATGGCTAAGTGGACATGCTGCATTTCTGGCTGAATGAAGATTGTCTATAGGAATGTGAAAGTTGTGTAAGTGTTGGCTTACTAACACGACACCCCATAGAGGAGCGGCTCCATGTTGACCCTAGAAAGTTATTTCAACTCCCATCAAAGATACAAATTCCATTTTGGTTTTCTTTTGCTAGGCTAAGCATGTTGGCTTTGTTCTTTCTGTTTGTTTCTTTGTGGTGGCAAAATGGCTGCTTCAGCTCCGTGTATCACATCTGCACACATCAAAGACTGATGATACCATGTCAATTCTTTGAGTGAAGAACACTTTGCTTGGACACCACAAAAGACTTACTTTTGTTTTCATTAGCCAGAATTGCCAAATTTTCTCTTTATTAAACTTTTGATTCACTTATAAAAATCTATGTGCCACGCATGGTGTTAATTAATGGTACTAGCTCTACAGTTCTGTTCTCTTGCCAAGAGCTGAGATCTCAACAGGCCTTCTCCGTGAGCCAGCTACTGAGCTGATCCAGTCTCCATTAACTATAAACTGGGTGCCCAGGAAGAAGATGCATCCTTATCAGGGAATTTAGAACTACGTCTTCTACAGAAGATGACGGTGACCATCCTAACCTTTTTTCTAGTCTTTGTCAACCTGAAATAAATAGACTGACATACACAAAGATGGATTTATTTGAACGAGGGAATTATAATTTGGAATCTGAAACTATGGCAAGCTATATGCAAGACTCCTCACAGCAAGGGAAGGAGAATAGTTTTCATAGCAGAAAAAGAAATTGGATGGAGGCCAAAGGGTCCGTGGCTTTTCATTGGCCGAGTCCTTGCCAGGGAAGAGAAATCTTCCTCCTGTTGAGTTCATCTGTGGGCACAGGCCTTGGAATCCCGCCCCCTTTTTGGTCACCTGACATCTTTGAGATTTCTTTTTTTTTTTTTTTTTCCCCACATCTTTCTGCAATTTTATTTTGCTTTCTGGCTAACTGAAATACAGTTTTGTTGCAGAGTTCAGAGCAAACTTCAAATTTGCGTTCTTTCTAGCCTTTTGACAAAGTCAATTGACATTATAGTTGAGTATTTAACAGAGGATGAGATGGTTGGATGGCATCACCAGCTCAACGGAGATGAGTCTGAACAAACTCCAGGAAATAGTGAAGAACAGGGAAGCCTGGTGTGCTGCAGTCATGGGGTTGCAAAGAGTGGGACATGTCTGAGTGACTGAACAACAACAAATCCATAGCCCTAAATTATTATTCTCTTTTAAATAGGTGCCCATGGCATTTGCAGCTGTTTGTTCTTATTAAACAAGGCTCTGAATTTGTGTGGATAGGTAGAGATATAAACAAATCATGTCTATCACTTTAACAAAATTCTCACTAACTGGAGTTCTTAAAGGTTAGTCAGTCCATTTATGGAATATAGATTATATTTTCAATAATGATTCTTATTGTCAAAGCAAGTAAATGACTTTTGTTCATTTGGAGCAAGAGGCAACTTTGCTGCTTTAATATATACAATTAAATTGAGTGGAGATCTACTTTAAATGAAAATTGAAAACAAATTAAGTAATCAGTCAATGTAATGTTTGTGGTTATAGTTTTGTATATATTTGGTTAAGTCTGAGGGCAGAAAATATGTTCAAATTTGCTGACCATTTTGTTTAAAAGGAGGAAGGCATTGCAAGATGGCAACATTTGAAACTGGCTTTAAAATATTACATATAATGATAATTTGTTTTTATATTTGAGCCCTACAGCTGTTCCATAGATCAAGTTTAATCATATGACATTTTAGTTTCCACTCATGTTGGAATCAGGCAATATCAAGCTTAGCTAATGAAATTTATTTGTAAGTTTTTTGTTGTTGTTGTTAATCTTTCTTACTGATCATGGGTAGGGCCTTTTACTTTGACATTTGGAAACATTTGTATTAATAGCAATTTTTTAGGCTCCCACTTCTTGAAATTGGACATTTGTAAAGTTAATGCATGTCTCTTTCCCTCTTATTACAAATTATTTCCTTAATTTTATGATTTTGGGACAGCTGCCAGTGACTTACTGGCTCAAAAATGATGATGTTGAGAAATAAATGATTATGCTTTAAATTTAGTTAGATTTATTAGTGCTGACTTGGGCTTTGTCCTCATGCAAATGAGTTCATAGAAGTCATCAGAAGATTCTTGGGTCTCTGATTAAAGTTTAAATTCAACCACTAGAAGGTTATATTTTATAAAGTTTAATCTTTGAACCATTCTTTTTTTCCAGGGTTAACTACATTTGATTTGGATGTTAAATGTAGTTCTCATTCAAGTTTTGATGGAACTATCACACCCTACTATACACTGCATCCTGTTTTAACACAGCAATGGAATTTCACTGTGCAATAAATTAGTAACCCCCTCTTATCTCTTAAAAGTAGGCATTTTTTTAAAGTCTCAGACTTTCCAGTATCTTTCTAATCTATATTTTAGTTCAAATATCATAAAAATTTAACTAGATATGAGGATTATCAGCCAAATTTTTCATTGGAATTTATTCTGTATTTTTCTCATTTAAGTGAATCTTTTTGCAGATTACAGATACTGAAGTTGTTATTTAGTTGGTATATTCTTCAGGACCCTTCAGTTCAGTTCAGTCACATCCTGTTCTTTGCGACCCCATGGACTGCAGCACGCCAGGCTTCCCTGTCCCTTACCAACTCCTGGAGTCAGGATGTTTGGTGATAAGTAATATAAATGCAGTTCAAAGTATTTCAGCATCACAGAATTTCCTGGCTCACATAATGGCACAATGTATGGAAAACCTGCTTCAGGCATAGCTATATCCAGGAGCCTAAGCAGGCTCATGGATAGAGTTTTCTTCAACTCTCTGCTCTGTTTTCCTTTATACTGGCTTCCTTCTCTGGCAAATGCCGTTCTTCTTATAGCCATGCACACCACATCCATATATCCTGGAAACTGCAAGTCCAGCAAAAACAAAGATTTCTGTCCTATGTAATCTCTATAAAAGTCACAAAGTTAAATTCTGTGTCATGCCATAATAACCCCATTCCTGATGCAGTCTCTGTGACTGGGAGGTTGGAACATGTCAGTGTTTACAAGGTGTGATGGATAGAGAATCTCTAGCTACACCATCTGAGCTTTTGTTAGAAATACATACTCTCGAGTCCCCTCCTAGTCCCAGTGAAATCAGAAAATCCGAAAGTGGGGCTCAACATCAGTTAAGTTCAGTCACTCAGTCATCTCCAACTCTTTGTGACCCCATGAATTGCAGCACGCCAGGCCTCCCTGTCCATTACCAACTCCTGGAATTCACCCAAACTCTCAGTAATGCCATCCAGCCATCTCATCCTCTGTCGCCCCCTTCTCCTCCTGCCCTCAATCCCTCCCACCATCAGAGTCTTTTCCAATGAGTCAACACTTTGCATGAGGTGGCCAGAGTACTGGAGTTTTAGCTTTAGAATCACTCCTTCCAATGAATGCCCAGGACTGATCTCCTTTAGGATGGACTGGTTGGATCTCCTTGTAGTCCAAGGAACTCTCAAGAACCTTCTCCAACACCACAGTTCAAAAGCACCAATTCTTCAATGCTCAGTTTTCTTCACAGTCCAACTCTCACATCCATACATGACCACTGGAAAAACCATAGCCCTGACTAGACGGACCTTTGTTGGCAAAGTAATGTCTCTGCTTTTGAATATGTTATCTAGGTTGGTCATAACCTTCCTTCAAAGGAATACGTGTCTTTTAATTTCATGGCTGCAATCACCATCTGCAGTGATTTTGGAGCTCAAGAAAAGTCTGACACTATTTCCACTGTTCCCCATCTATTTCCCATGATGTGATGGGACCAGGTGCCATGATTTTCGTTTTCTGAATGTTGAGCTTTAAGCCAACTTTTTCACTCTCCACTTTCACTTTCATCAAGAGGCTTTTTAGTTCCTCTTCACTTTCTGCCATAAGGGTGGTGTCATCTGCATATCTGAGGCGACTGATATTTCTCCTGGCAATCTTGACTCCAGCTTATGCTTCTTCCAATCCAGCGTTGCTTATGATGTACTCTGCATAGAAGTTAAATAAGCAGCATAACAATATACAGCCTTGACGTACTCCTTTTCCTGTTTGGAACCAGTCTGTTTTTCCATGTCCAGTTCTAATTACTGCTTCCTGATCTGGATATAGGTTTCTCAAGAGGCAGGCCAGGTGGTCTGGTATTCCCATCTCTTTCAGAATTTTCCAGTTTATTGTGATCCACACAGTCAAAGACTTTGGCATAGTCAATAAAGCAGGCTCAGCATACTGGGTTGTAAAAATCCCTCTAGGTAATTGTCAAGGAACCTCCCAATATCTCACAGGAAGCACATGGTGAGGGTGAAATTCAGAGGACTGATATCAGGAAAATAAAAATAATAGATGCTGTGCTGGAAAAGATGAGATTTCATCCCACCGTTAAAGCTCTTATTTGTATCTAGTGCTGTTACTTCTCAGAGGACTGTTAATTATGAATTCTCCTCCAGAAAGCCAGTATTCTAATTAAGTAAGCATACTTTCATCTTCCTCTAGGATATAGTATTTCAGTTTAAATTTCATCTTCAAATAGGTACAGGCTAATCTTTAGAGGTTTCCAGACTGTATTATTTTCTTATCAAATGCTTCCAGAGCTACAATGAAAACTTTTGATAATGAACCGTATCACTCCTCTGTGAGAAATAGAATAGGTTCATTCAGTTCAAAACTTCTCAATGAAATGGCAGTGATGCTTATAGAATTTTAGAAAAAGTGGCTGGCTCTGACATATCTTCCAAAATACTTTTGTTTTGTTTCGTTTTTTTTTTACTGAAAAATACTTTTGTTTTTTTAAAGCATCTAATAAGGGAAATGAATGTAGCATTTCATATTAAAGATTTTTAACTTAACTTGGGACATTTGCACTTATTATCCAGGAGAAGGCAGTAGAGAGCGTGTCAGTAATCACTGACTAATTTCAAGAATCTTCTGAGTACTTGTTGAAAACAAAGCTCCAAAGGCTCCTTTTCAGGCTATTCTTATTTGGGGGTTCTAGGTGGGAAGAGGAAATCTGTACTTCTGAAAGCTACCACAGGGATGCTTATAATCAGACATGCTTGGCACACCCTGTAACAGTGAGGAAGGCTTCCCTGGTGGCTCAGACGGTAAAGCGTCTGCAGCCAATGCGGGAGACCCGGGTTGGATCCCCGGGCCGGGAAGAATGAGGATGCTATAGTGAATGGTGTGGGTCGAATCTTGGTGGTAGCTTCTACCAGCTGGGGTTAGTTAGTTTGCCTCGTCAGTTCTCACATGTTGCTGTAATTACTGTTTGTTTTTTCCTCTTAACTGACCTACCAGTTTCTCCTCCTTGTTTCTTGCTACAGATAGAGGACATGCAGTGGGGTAAAGGAGTCCGGGAGATCCCCGCCTCTGTGTGCACGATGCCCTGCAAGCCTGGGCAAAGAAAGAAGACACAGAAGGGAACTCCTTGCTGCTGGACCTGTGAGCCCTGTGATGGCTACCAGTACCAGTTTGATGAGATGACATGCCAGCATTGCCCCTACGACCAGCGGCCCAATGAAAACCGAACTGGCTGCCAGGATATCCCCATCATCAAACTGAGTGGCACTCACCTTGGGCCGTCATCCCCGTCTTTCTTGCCATGTTGGGGATCATCGCCACCATATTCGTCATGGCCACCTTCATCCGCTACAATGACACGCCCATCGTTCGGGCATCTGGGCGGGAACTGAGCTACGTTCTGTTGACGGGTATCTTTCTCTGCTACATCATCACCTTCCTGATGATAGCCAAACCCGACGTGGCGGTGTGTTCTTTCCGGAGAGTTTTCTTGGGCTTGGGTATGTGCATCAGCTACGCAGCCCTCTTGACCAAAACCAATCGGATTTACCGCATATTTGAACAGGGCAAGAAATCAGTGACAGCCCCCAGACTCATAAGCCCAACGTCACAGCTGGCGATCACGTCCAGCTTAATATCAGTTCAGCTTCTTGGCGTTTTCATATGGTTCGGTGTGGACCCACCTAACATCATCATAGACTACGATGAACATAAGACGATGAACCCCGAGCAGGCCCGAGGGGTTCTCAAGTGTGACATTACGGACCTACAGATCATCTGCTCCCTGGGATATAGCATCCTTCTCATGGTCACGTGCACCGTGTATGCCATCAAGACTCGGGGTGTCCCCGAGAACTTTAATGAAGCCAAGCCCATCGGATTCACCATGTATACGACATGTATAGTTTGGCTTGCCTTCATTCCAATTTTTTTTGGCACCGCTCAATCAGCGGAAAAGGTAAGTGAAAACGCACACCACACCACACGTTTCAAAAACATGTTTCTTTTTATAAATATTGAAACCAGATTGAATGTATAGAGCAAGAGGTTTTAGAATGTAGAATGATACTCTCACGGCTAGACAAATCCTGAATTAGTACAGATGGATGCTGCGGAAGTCTAAAACCTGCATTGAGCTGAGCTACGCTCATTCCACTGGAAACCAACCAAAGGTAAGCCTTTTCAAGTTAACTTATTAGAGTGAGTCAGTGTAGCAAGAGATTATCCAGCATAAAATAATCTGTCTCAACTAAGCCTTCGTATTCATTCATTACCCACTCCCCTTCTTTCATACCTATTTCCTCAGGATAAGAGAGGAGGGACATAGTCCATTATTCCCAAGGATAAGGGTGGTCGTTGCCAGCTCTCTTTCTTCCTAGCAGCTGTGTAGGCACTCCTGTGGATTGGGTCATGTATGTGAGCTATACAACACCTATTTCTACATGGATCTCTAAATTGGTGGATATAGGAGAGTTTTGATTATGATTCTACTCTAGGCTCCTAACAGATGGATGTACATTAATTGTCTCAAACGATGGAATTAATGTAGCTGGATTAGCTATATTCAGCCATAAAAATTTAAAGTTTTCAAAATGATTGGGCTTTACTATGTTAGTCCAAGGTATGTTCAGTATCCATGCTCCCATCATATAGTTACATGTTTTATATGAGTCGGTGAGTTTAGCAGTTGTAATATGTTGAATCTTAATGCAATCAGTGTGTGTCTGCCTGGAGATTTGAATGTGGGCAAATCGTGCAGCGCTACAGTGTTGATTCTAAACGTGATTTATATATATCTGAGTTCTGTGCTTACCTGTGTATGGTGGTGGGTATATGCAAACTGGGCAGCCCTAACAGGTTGACCTTGATGAGCTGTCTTGTCCTTTACCCACTGAAGTTGGCTCTGATTTGTTGGTACAGCTGAAACCAGAACTGGGACTGAGCCCTCACTGGCATGCTCTAGAGAGAGAGTACAAGTGTAGCTTGATGAGATGTCAGCACATCAGATGTAGAGCCTGATTCCATGCTACTCTGGAGAAGTCTGTTAAATGTTCAAGGACTTGGTGCCCTAAATGGGGAAAACAAGGATTGAAGTCAAAATATTTACAAATTTACATATCCTTGCTTCTCAAATTAGTTGAATCTGACTGTTTACATTGTTACTTCTGTTCTCTGTATAATCATAGAAGAGATTAGTGGACTTCAGCTAGTTTTCCAACTGAAAATGTCTTTTCCCTAAATGGTTTGATTCAGCAGCTAGAAGTTTGGGCTGTCTTTAAAATGAAAATGAAACCACATAGTATTTTAAAACCAAGGACTGTGAATGGTTCCAGATTATGGTTGGAGTCATAAAAGGAAGAGTAAGTTCTTCTAAAATATATGCTTAAGGACCATAGTATGTGTCAGAAATGTTTTTCAAATTCATAACACATGTGTACTGTGAAACCAACTTGAATATCATTTTATTACTTTATCTATCCATGGGCCAGAGGAATAGTGACATGCCAGTTGGAGTAGTGAAATGCAGTGTATGCCAGTAAGCTGATAACCATGGACATGTTCATGGGGAATGATATGAAGCATCACAGTCTATGGATGTGATCATTATTGCCTGTGCAACAGGTTAAAAACATGAAATCTTTTTCTTGGAAATTTATGCTTGAGAAATAGGAAAGGCAGGCATCACTGCAGTTGTTCTATAGATGAGCCTTGTTTTAATGAATATTTGCCAATATAGGTCTCTACCGTTTCATTTATTATTTCTGGCCATGACTGAATCTTGTCAGTTAAGATCAGGTGTATAATTTACCCATTTAAAAACCTGAGAAGTATAGAAGTTTTCAGGATTTGAATTCACTGATTCTAAATGTTCTAGAAAACACTTAGAGAACAGGAGAACAGGATTACAGGAATAATTAAGCTGTCTTTAAGCAATGCGCTTTGTATACCAGGGTTTAGAAGGCATATATTTCTATTAGTGTATTCTCAGTGGATTATGATGTTTTACATTGTTGATTCACACAGTTAAAGGTACTCAGTTGCCAAATGGAAACAGTGAATTTTGTATGAAAATGTGCGTGCCTCTGTGGTAGGCATATGGCTAGAGAAGCATGAGTGATCAATTAAAAATATTTTTTTTCCGTAAAATGAAACCATGAAATTTGAATTGTGGAAGGCAGCAAATTGCACAATGCAAAAAGACATCACACTGAAGGCATTATTGCCAACCTAAAACATATAGAATCACAGTCCTTCCATTTTTGTTTAGATTTAAGAATTGAAGTATTTCAAATGGAAGAATTCCATTGTTATAAGACACACACAAAAAATGAAAGATTAAGCAATGAGCTCAGTAATAACTGCTTACGCTTTCAGGAGATTGAATTTGTTTTGATTATATAACGATATCTTTGTGAAACTTCTCATCCGTTGAGTTCATCAGCACAGCATAAAGCGGGAGTACATACGTTACACAGTACAAGAAGTATTGTCTTGCAAAACATCAACCATCATGAATTTGATTTTTGCTTTCATTAAGGAGGACACAGAATATGGCCATTGTCTTCTCTTATCCTTGCTGACCTTGTGGCTTCTAGAATGAGGCTCTTGTGACGTGGCCAGGGATGGAAGAGGGAAACTCTAGCCATAAAATAATGTTTCCTTGTCTAAGGGTTAAATTCATGTGAGTGAAATGATTCAAGGAAACACTGTAAATGGTAGAACAATAGCACAGCAAGAGCTAGCTTATCTAGAGAAGTGCTCTGATATCCTGTTGTTGCACACTGGCACAATCTGAGAGACTGGGTTGTTTTCATGGAAAACAGGCTTGGCTTGTGGGTGTATCTTTACAAAGACTTGTGTGTGCACCTAGGGATGGAGGATACAGGTTACCCTGCCCAAATCTGGGAAACCCCATAGATACTATGTTTATCTGGGGTTTTTAGGCAGTTATCTGGAGAACTTTCTAGGTAAGCCAATATTTAATTTCTTACACATGGTCAAGAAGACAAATTTTGTACCCATTGGCTCTACAAAGGCAATAAATACCTTTTCCTTGGGATAAAGGAAAGGGATCAGAGGGCCTGCCTAAGTATTTTTGTTCTAATCCACAAAAGGCTATGGTTTTTCCAGTGGTCATGTATGGATGTGAGAGTTGGACTATAAAGAAAGCTGAGTGCCAAAGGATTGATGCTTTTGAACTGTGCTATTGGAGAAGACTCTTGAGAGTCCTTTGGACTGCAAGGAGATCCAACCAGTTCATCCTAAAGGAGATCAATCCTGGGTGTTCATTGGAAGGACTGATGCTGAAGCTGAAACTCCAATACTTTGACCACCTGATGCGAAGAGCTGACTCATTTGAAAAGACCCTGATGCTGGGAGGGATTGGGGGCAGGAGGAGAAGGGGACGACAGAGGATGAGATGGTTGGATGGCATCACCGACTCAATGGACATGGGTTTGGGTAGACTCTGGGACTTGGTGATGGACAGGGAGGCCTGGCATGCTGTGGTTCATGGCGTCACAAAGAGTTGGATATGACTGAGCAACTGAACTGAACAAAAGACACTCTCTAAATATCTCATGATTTCTAATTTAAGCACATTTGGGAATAAATTAATTCTCATGCCAAACAAATGGGGGATCCATCAAAGAACCAAAAGGTCAGAAAGATAATATCCATGGTCAGAGACAAAGTATCGAGTCAGAAGGTCTGAGTAAAGCATCAACACCATAGTTTGGACTGGAGCCCGTAAAAGCTAGCCCCAAGGCACTGGCTCTGAACCAGATGTAACAAGAGAGCAGGCAGGGAGATGTGTTCCCCAGGACTATTTCCTGAAGGACTGGAACTACATACTAGATCTTCTGATCTTTCATTGGTAGCAGATTACACCCCAGAGTCTGAACACAAAGCAAGACCAGCCCAGAATCAGAAATACTAGGCAGGGAAGTACTGCTAAGTCACTTCAGCCATGTCTGACTTTGTGCGACCCCATAGACAGCAGCCCACCTGGCTCCGCCGTCCCTGGGATTCTCCAGGCAAGAACATTGGAGTGGGTTGCCATTTCCTTCTCCAATGCATGAAAGTGAAATGTGAAAGTCAAGTCATTCAGTTGTGTCTGACTCTTAGCAACCCCATGGACTGCAGCCCACAAGGCTCCTCCATCCATGGGATTTTCTAGGCAAGAGTACTGGAGTGGGGTGCCATTGCCTTCTCCGGCAGGGAGGTAATCATCCCCTAATCCATGCCCAAGGCAGACATCACTAATCAATCATGGCACGCTCCCCCTGAAATCCTGGAGTGGTCTTAAAATCCTTACCGTTACAGTGTTTAGGCAACCACCACCCATGCATCTGAACTGGAAGGAATTTGGCATGTGCTATTTCTGACTTAGTGTTGGGTTCCAACGAATGACTGCTGATACCTCTTCCCGTGGAGCTGTTTGTTGTCACTATGCTAAAGACATTGAACAGTTTTCATTAAGATTAATCTGATTAAAGGCAAAGAA
>SJYC01151278.1:0-30384 GCA_006408675.1 Madoqua kirkii | reverse complement strand
ACAAAACTAGGAGAGACAAAAACAATAGAGTTATTATAACTACAACTATTTTTAAATGCTTTAGTTCAGTTCAGTTCAGTTGCTCAGTCGTGTCCAACTCTTTGTGATCCCGTGAATCGAAGCATGCCAGGCCTCCCTGTCCATCACCAACTCCCAGAGTTCACCCAAACTCATGTCCATCGAATCGGTGATGCCATCCAGCCATCTCATCCTCTGTCATCCCCTTCTCCTCCTGCCCTCAATCTTTCCCAGCATCAGAGTCTTTTCCAGTGAATCAACTCTTTGCATGAGGTGGCCAAAGTACTGGAGTTTCAGCTTTAGCATCAGTCCTTCCAATGAACACCCAGGATTGATCTCCTTTAGAATGGACTGCACTATGCGGTAAAAACTGGAGTAACTGCTTACCAGAAATCATCTATGAATTAGAGACTATTATGCCCATTTTTAGAATAAAGAAACAGAGACTCAAAGATGCTGTGGGCATTTGCTCAAGGTGAAAGAGTAAGTATGTGAAAGAGCAAAGATTCAAACTAAGCCTGGCCTTACAAGTTCAGAATGGAAAACACATTTATTTTAACTGTGTTTAGTAGTGCTTAAACATACAACACTTATTATAACAGGTTATATTAAGAAATAATTTTCAAGTTTACCCTAACTCCTTGAAGTAATTAAAAGTGCTCAAATGCTTCCACACACAGTTCAGAACAACTGGAAATGAGTTACATTATTATTACTTATCAATTCAGAATGCTATTATCATTGACTTCTGGGAAACACATACCTCCCAGAATATTGTTTATCTATATTTGTTTCCTACATAAAAGTTTAATTCTCTCCACTTTTGACTATAAAGCCCAGCAGAATTAGAACTAGAACCATTAATCAATTTTAGGAATTTCAGCAAGTTTAGCCAAAATTTCTTAAACACTTTTCTGCATATAATAAAATCTTCCTTTGACTTCAAAGTTTAGAGTAAATTCCAACTCCATTACCTATAATCCATGACAACTTGTGGGCCTTACGGCTACCACTACTGGTTCTCACTCTCCTCCAGGTTTACTGGACTCTGTTGCTTTAACACACCAAGCAAATTCCACCTCGGGCCACTTGCACTTGCTACATTCTGCTTAGAATCCTCTTTTTCCCAGTATCTACATGGCTCATTCCTTAGTTATCTTCAGATATTGATCAAACATCATCTTTTTGACAACCATCAACAAAACGCCACCACCTAACCAATCATCACGACCAGTCACTCTGTCTTTCCCTTTCCCTGTTCATCTTTGTGGGTTTCCCCTGGTGGCTCAGATGGTAAAGAATCCACCTGTAATGTGGGAGACCTGTGTTTGATCCCTTGGTTGGGAAGATCCCCTGGAAAAGGAAATGGCTACCCACTCCAGTACTCTAGAATAGAGAATTTCATAGACAGAGGAGCCTTGGCAGGCTACAATCCATGAGGTTGCAAAGAGCTGGACATGACTGACTTTCATGCACAAACACATTCATCTTTATGCTGTTGTCTTTAAAATTGTTGTTCAGCATACATATTGGTCAAGTTGTACAATACCTGTTCAATGCGGTTATAGTATATCTTCTTTTATTACCTTATCCTCTATAGGAAATTTATATTGTTTGACAGTTAACAGTCTTCCTTGGTGTGGCAGACCTACTGGTTCCTGGTTGGTGTTTCCTTCAGCACTTGCTTGATTACTTGAACCCAGAGGTAGAATTTACCAGTAAGTGTAGTCACTCAGTCATGTCTGACTCTTTGTGGCCCCATGGACTGTAGCCTGCCAGGCTCCTCTGTCCATGGGATTCTCTAGGCAAGAATACTGGAGTGGGTTGCCATTTCCTTCTCCAGGGGATCTTCCAAACCCAGGGATCAAACCTAGGTCTTCCGCATCACAGCAGATGCTTTACGCTCTGAGCCACCAGGGAGGTTGAAGGAGTTTGACCTTGTAGAATGTCAGTGCCTACTATATTACCTGATATTGGAATGATAGAGCCTTTATTTTCTCATGGGGGAAAACACCCAGCTGGCAACATCAAAGAGGCACACTGACCATAACCATTTGTCCTCCATACCCCACATCCATGGTCAGGAGCAACAGCCATGAGGAGATACCCCAGTAACATGGTAGGAACTGGAGTAGCTATAAAGAAATACCCCATGTCCAAGGGCAAAGGAGAACCCCCAGCAGACGGTAGGGGGGCGAATTCACATTTTGAATCAAACCCCATTCCCGCCAGAGACACTCAGATGGTTCAATCAAATCTTACACGCACCAGGACCCAGGGACCCCACAGAGACTGAGACAGAACTGTGTTTGAGCTTCTCCTGCGGACATACATGTCGGCAGTGGTCCGCTGCAGGGACAGGGGCTCTGGGTGTGGGTATAGCATAAGTCCTCCTGCAGAAGGTGAACATTAACCTCACCATAGATCTGCCAGACCTTACATAGGACTGGGAAATAGATTCTCGGAGGGCACAACAGCACACCTTGTGCACTAGGACCCAGGAGAAAGGAACAGTGAACCTACAAGAAACTGACCCAGATTTGCCTGTAGGTGACGGGAAGTCTCCGGTGAAGGTGTGGGTTGGTGGTGGCCTGCTGCAGGGTTGAGGGCATGGATTATAGCAGTACATGAATGGGATGTTTTATGAGGTGCCAAGAATACACAGAAAAACTGTATAAAATAGATCTTCACAACCAAGATAATCATGATGGTGTGATCACTTACTTAGAGCCGGACATCCTGGAATGTGAAGTCAAGTGGGTCTTAGAAAGCATCATGATGAACAAAGCTACTGGAGGTGATGGAATTCCAGTGGAGCTGTTTTAAATTCTGAAAGATGATGCTGTGAAAGTGCTGCACTCAATATGCCAGCAAATTTGGAAAACTCAGCAGTGGCCACAGGACTGGAAAAGGTCATTCTTCATTCCAATTCCAAAGAATGCTCAAACTACCACACAATTGCACTCATCTCACATTATAGCAAAGTAATGCTCAAAATTCTCCAAGCCAGGCTTCAGTAATATGTGAATGATGAACTTCCAGATGTTCAAGCTGGTTTTAGAAAAGGCAGAGGAACCAGAGATCAAATCGCCAACATCTGCTGAATCATCGAAAAAGCAAGAGAGTTCCAGAAAAACATCTATTTCTGCTTTATTGACTATGCCAAAGCCTTTGACTGTGTGGGTCACAATAAACTGTGGAAAATTCTGAAAGATGGGAATACCCGACCACCTGATCTGCCTCTTGAGAAACCTATATGCAGGTCAGGAAGCAACAGTTATAATGATATGGACCAACAAACTGGTTTCAAATAGGAAAAGGAGTACGTCAAGGCTGTATATTGTCATCTGCTTATATAACTTATATGCAGAATACATCATGAGAAATGCTAGACTGAAAGAAACACAAGCTGGAATCAAGATTGCCGGGAGAAATATCAATTAAGGGGACAACAGAGGATGAGATGGCTATATGACATCACCAACTCAATGGACATGAGTCTGAGTGAACTCCAGGATTTGGTGATGGACAGGAAGGCCTGGTGTGCTGCAATTCATGGGGTCACAAAGAGTCAGACATGATTGAACAACCGAACTGAACTGAATTAACCATTATCTTCATTACCTCCACCTTAGTTTGCCCCCAGGTAAATAGCAGGGAGGGAACACAGCTCCACCTATCAATATAAAATAGGATTAAAGATTTACTGAGCATGGCCTTGCCCATCAGAACAAGACCCAGTTTCCCCCTCAGTCAGTCTCTCCCATCAGGAAGCTTCCATAAGCCTCTTATCCTTATCCATCAGAGAGTAGACAGACTGAAAAACACTGATGGCAAGAGTTAATGTCAACATTTTAGGAACCAGTGAACTGAAATAGAGTAACATGGGTGAATTTAACTCAGGTGACCATTATACCAACTCTGTGGTCAAGAAACCATTAGAAGGAATGGAGGAGCCATCATAATCAACAAAAGAGTCTGAAATGCAGTACTTGGATGCAGTCTCAAAAAACGACAGAATGATCTCTGTTCACTTTCAAGGCAAACCATTCAATATCATGGTAATCCAAGTCTATGCCCCGATCAGTAATGCTGAAGAAGCTGAAGTTGAATGGTTCTATGAACACCACAAAACCTTCTAGAACTAACATCCCCAAAAAGTTGTCCTTTCCATTATAGGGGACTGGAATGCAAAAGTAGGGAGTCAAGAAACACCTGGAATAACAGGCAAATTTGGCCTTGGAGTACAAAAGGAAGCAGGGCAAAAGCTAATAGAGTTCTGCCAAGAGAATGCACTGGTCATAGCAAACATCCTCTTCCAACAATACAAAAGAAGACTCTACACATGGACATCACCAGATGCTCAACCCAAAATCAGATTGATTATATTATTTGCAGCCAAAGATGGAAGAGCTTTATACAGTCAGCAAAAACAAGACCCAGAGCTGACTGTGGCTCAGATCATGAACTCCTTATTGCCAAATTCAGACTTAAATTGAAAAAAGTAGGAAAAACCAGAAAATAGGTACTAAACTATTCAGGTATGACCTAAATCAAATGCCTTATAATTATACAGTGGAAGTGAGAAATAGATTTAAGGGACTAGATCTGACAGACAGAGTGCCTGATGAACTATGGATGGAGGTTCATGACATTGTACAGGAGTCAGGGAGCAAGACAATCCCCAAGAAAAACAAATTGAAAAAAGTAAAATGGCTGTCTCAGGAGGGCTTACAAACAGCTGCAAAAACAAGAGAAGCCAAAAGCAAAGGAAAAAAGGAAAGATATATCCATTTGAATGCAGAGTTCCAAAGAATAGCAAGGAGAAATAAGAAAGCCTTCCTCAGTGATCAGTGTAAAGAAAGAGAGGGAAACAATACAATGGGAAAGACTAGACATCTCTTTAGAGAAAATTAGGGATACCAAGGGAACATTTCATGCACAGATGGGCTCGATAAAGGACAGAAATGGTATAGACCTAACAGAAGCTGAAGATATTAAGAAGAGGTGGCAACAATACACAGAAGAACTGTCCAAAAAAGAGCTTCATGACCCAGATAATCGTGATGATGTGATCACTCAACTACAGCCAGACATCCTGGAAAGTGAAGTCACATGGGTCTTAGGAAGCATCACTACAAACAAAGCTAGTGAAGGTGATGGAACTCCAGTTGAGTTATTTCAAATTCTAAAAGATAATACTGTGAAAGTGCTGCACTCAATATGCCAGCAAATTTGGAAAACTCAGCAGCGGCCACAGGACTGGAAAAGGTCATTCTTCATTCCAATTCCAAAGAAAGGCAATGCCAAAGAATGTTCAAACTACCACACAATTGCACTCATCTCACATGCTAGCAGAGTAATGCTCAAAATTCTCCAAGCCAGGCTTCAACAGTATGTGAACCATGAACTTCCAGATGTGCAACCCGGTTTTAGAAAAGGCAGAGGAACCAGAGATCAAGTTGCCAACATCCGCTGGATCATGGAAAAAGCAAGAGAGTTCCAGAAAAACATCTATTTCTGCTTTATTGACTATGCCAAAGCATTTGACTGTGTGGATCCCAATAAACTGTGGAAAATTCTGAAAGAGATGGGACTACCAGATATCCTAACCTGCCTCTTGAGAAATCTGTATGCAGGTCAGGAAGCAACAGTTAGAACTGGACATGGAACAACAGACTGGTTCCAAATAGGAAAAGGAGTACGTCAGGGCTGTATATTGTCACCCTGCTTATTTAACTTATATGCAGAATACATCACGAGAAATGCTGGACTGAAAGAAACACAAGCTGGAATCAAGATTGCTGGGAGAAATAACCTCAGATATGCAGATGACACCACACTTATGGCAAAAAGTGAGGAAGAAATAAAGAGCCTCTTGATGAAAGTGAAAGAGAGAGTGAAAAGCTGGCTTAAAGCTCAACATTCAAAAAACCAGGATCATGAAATCTGGTCCCATCACTTCATGGCAAACAGATGGAGAAACAGTAGAAACAGTGGCAGACTTTATTTTGGGGGTTCCAAAATCACTGCAGGTGGTGACTGCAGCCATGAAATAAAAAGACGCTTACTCCTTAGAAGAAAAGTTATGATCAACCTAGATAGCATATTAAAGAGTAACCAGGATCATGAAATCTGGTCCCATCACTTCATGGCAAACAGATGGAGAAACAGTAGAAACAGTGGCAGACTTTATTTTGGGGGTTCCAAAATCACTGCAGGTGGTGATTGCAGCCATGAAATAAAAAGACGCTTACTCCTTAGAAGGAAAGTTATGACCAATCTAGACAGCATATTAAAAAGCAGAGACACTACTTTGCCAACGAAGCTCCATCTAGTCAAGGCTTGGTTTTTCCAGTAGTCATGTATGGAGGTGACAGTTGGACTATAAAGAAAGCTGAGCACCAAAGAATTGATGCTTTTGAACTGTGGTGTCGGAGAAGACTTTAGAGTCCCTTGGACTGCAAGAAGATCCAACCAGTCCATCCTAAAGGAAATAAGTCCTGAGTGTTCATCGGAAGGATTGATGTTGAAGCTGAAACTCTAATACCTCAGCCACTTGATGCGAAGAGGTGACTCATTTGAGAAGACCCTGATGCTGGGAAAGATTGAAAGCAGGGGAGGAGATGGGGATGACAGAGGATGTGATGGTTGGATGGCATCACTGACTCAATGGATATGAGTTTGACTAAACTCCAAGAATTGATGATGGACAAGGAGGCCTGGCATGCTGCAGTCCATGGGGTCACAAAGAGTCAGACATGACTGAGTGACTGAACTGAACTGAACCACTGAGGGGGGCCAGAAAAGTTCAGAGGGTTATATGGATTATAGTACATTTGGCTCCTTATTAACTAGAGCCTTTTGTTTATTTCTGGGGGGCCCTGAATAGTGAGCTCAACATGGGGACCAGTCATTCTTAATAGCCCTCACCTGCAGGCAATTACAGCCTGCATCCAATAACCAGGGCTTGGGAGTCATTCATCCCTAATAGAACGATGGCCTGACACCTCTGATCACTGAGGGGGGCCAGAAAAGTTCAGAGGGTTATATGGATTATAGTACATTTGGCTCCTTATTAACTAGAGCCTTTTGTTTATTTCTGGGGGGCCCTGAATAGTGAGCTCAACATGGGGACCAGTCATTCTTAATAGCCCTCACCTGCAGGCAATTACAGCCTGCATCCAATAACCAGGGCTTGGGAGTCATTCATCCCTAATAGAACGATGGCCTGACACCTCTGATGGATCACGTGGAGAAGTAGGGGTAAATGGGGCAGATCTGAACTACTGTTCATGTTTTAAGGCATTTGACAGGCCAACAACACAGCATTGGGTTGCTGGTCTGTCTTTTCAGGTGGGGGTCCTGCAGCAATGAGGTCAAACCACATTTCCTTCCAGTTACCTTTACCAAACACTTTACAGCCAGTTGAGATAGGCTTTTGCTGTCTCAAGCTCCCTGTCTTCGGTCTTTCCCAGGGTCTATTCTTGTTCCTAGGATTTATTTGTTCCCCCAGATCAACAATGGGCTGTCCAACAGCATAAACGTCTTGTCCCATATCTCGGCCAGCATGGATATCAGGTCCCATACCAGGTGCTGTGGAGCACTACAGTGAATGTGCCCCGATCAGGGCCTTCAAAGGTAGTGTGGATGGCCTGTCTCCTTCCTACCTCCCTAAGAGTTTGCTGTCCCTCCTGTACAGAGTCCCAGGCCCTCACTGAGGCAAGCCTCCCTGCAGGATAAAATATCTCAATTTGTAAGGAAGTAACTCCCCTGAACTCCCTGAGCACCATACAGGTGTTGCTGGTGGGCATCATGTGTGGTGATACGGCTCATTTCCTCGGCCTCCTGCCTGACCAGAGAAATGCCATCACTCCCAATTCCCATAGTTATACTAGCTATGCCTAGATACTGTCACTAGCCTTTTGTTGGAACTTGGCAGCCATATCAATAAATTCAGTGGATTTAACTAAGCAGCAGTTGTGATGAACTCTGAAACTCTAGCTCTCTTCTTTTTCTGAAAAGAAACTTTGTTCCTCTTAACGTGTTCAGGCATCTCTGCAGGACACCTTGTCACCATTATTCAATGCATGGTCACAAAAGCAGACAAACTGGATAATATTGTAAAGTCTAGTCTCAAAGATGCTCAGAATTCTTCCAAGTGAGCTAAGAGTTTTGTTATTTTACCATTCAAACTTAAATCTAAAAGATACCTAGAATTAATTTTTGCATATGATGTAAAGAAGGGGTTAAATTCAATTTTTTCCTTATGAATATCAAAATTTTTTCCATATGAATAGCCACAAGTTCCATGATAAAATCCTCTCTCAAGCCCCACATTACTATAAACAGAAAGGAAGGTGTAGGTACTTCAGGAAAAATAGTAGGTATCCAAGCTATGGGGCTTCCCTGGTGGTGCAGAGGTTAAAGCGTCTGCCTGCAATGTGGGAGACCTGGGTTCGATCCCTGGGTCAGGAAGATCCCCTGGAGAAGAAAATGGCAACCCACTCCAGTATTCTTGCCTGGAGAATCCCACGGACAAAGGAGCTTGGTGGGCTACAGTCCATGGGTCACAGAGAATCGGACACGACTGAGCGACTTCACCTTCATTGTTGACAGAGTAGCAGAAAAGAAAATCCAAAGCCAAACAATCCTGAAAATCTATGCACATATTTGAAATCAAGAATATCTTAGCAGATAACTGGCCCTCACCCACGTGGAGTTCAGGACCATGACTCAGTCAGTTCAGTTCAGTCGCTCAGTCGTGTCTGACTCTTTGCAACCCCATGAATCGCAGCACGCCAGGCCTCCATGTTCATCAACAACTCCCAGAGTTCACGTCCATCGAGTCAGTGATGCCATCCAGCCATCTCATCCTCTGTCGTCCCCTTCTCCTCCTGCCCTCAATCCCTCCTAGCATCAGAGTCTTTTCCAATGAGTCAACTCTTCACATGAGGTGGCCAAATTACTGGAGTCTCAACTTTATCATCATTCCTTCCAAAGAAATCCCAGGGCTGATCTCCCTCAGAATGAACTGGTTGGATCTCCCTGCAGTCCAAGGGACTCTCAAGAGTCTTCTCCAACACCACAGTTCAAAAACATCAATTCTTTGGCACTCAGCTTTCTTCACAGTCTAACTCTCACATCCATACATGACTACTGGAAAAACCATAGCCTTGACTAGACGGACCTTTGTTGGCAATGTCTCTGCTTTTCAATATGCTATCTAGATTGGTCATAACTTTTCTTCCAAGGAGACCATGACTAGATTTTATGAAATAAATGGCTTGCAGGGGGAAGGGATATTTAACTTTCACTGTTCTTCAAGATACCTTCTCTGGGCTCCCCACCTCTGTCTATCCCACTTTAACTCAGGCTGAGACAAAGTCTCCCCTGAATTTCTATGATTCTCTTTGATGTCTCTGTCAGCCATACTTTATAGTATTAACTGCTTGCTTCCCCCTCCTCCCAGATCACTACTAAAAGTACACTTATACTAGATTATAAGGGCTCTGAAGACACGGACTATATCTTTTATCTCTGTATCCCAGAGAGCAACACAGTACTTGACATGTTAGACACTAGGTCATAATATTCAAAAGGATGGGTGAATGAATGGACGATGTCTTATTCAAATAAGGCTCCAAAAACATAACAGCACAGAAGAGTGGGTACCTTTAACAACAGAACTTAACTTTCATATGAATATGGAGGGCAGAAGTCCAAGATCAAGGTGTCAACAAGTTTGTTTTCTTCCTAGGCCTCTCTTCTTGGTTTGTAAATGGTCAACTTCCTTGCTTTGTTCTAACACAGTATTTCCTCCATGCATGAACTTCCCTGGGATCTTTACATGTGTCCAAATTTCTCTTCCTATAAACACACCAGTCAAATTGGGTTTGAGTCCAAACTAATGGCCTCATTTAACTTAATCATCCCTTTAAAGGAAAGGAGTGCACGTGTGCTAAGCCATTTCAGTTGTGACCGTCTCTTTTGGACCCCATGGACTGTAACCCACTAGGTTCCTCTGTCCATGGGATTTACCAGGCTGGAATACTGGAGAAGTCTGCTATTTCCTCCTTCAGGGGATTTTCCTGACCCAGGGACTGAACCCACATTGCTTATGTCTCCTGAATTGGCTGGTGAGTTCTTTACCACTAGCACCACCCAGGAAGCCCATCTCATTAAAGACCCTGTCTAAATACAGTTACATTATGAGTTACTGGGGGGTAACATTTCAACATAAGAATTTTGTGGGGGCACAATTCAGTCCACAGTAGACGACATAGTAAGACAATCTATTAGTCCAGAGCTTCAAACACAGGAAAATATACCAGAATAGAATTCTGTGAACTGAGCTCAGTATAAAAGAGAACTTGGGTCTTCAGAACGAAAACATTTGGAGACTGAAGATCTGGATTCAACTGTACAAATCACTTGGATAAATCACTTACTTCTTCTGGATCTTAATTTCCAGAATTCCAAAATGAGGTAGGTAATACAACTTTCTTTATTTGCAGGGTTGTTATAATAAAGAAAATTTAATGTGTAAAATTCTTTTTAAGAGTGTGCTCCCAAGACTAGTTACTTTTTATAATTGATAGATGTGAGGCACAGGATCAGGGGACATTTAGACTAGTCCTGGAGACTGAAACAGCTGCAAGCCTAAAAATGGAAGGTTCAGCATTCAGTGAGAGTATAGCTTTCTTGGCTGCAAGTTGAGAAAGAAGAAGAATTCTGCCACTCTTGGGACAGGAATCTTTACTCTTTTGGATCAGTGAGCAGCAAATAAATAATTGAAAAAAAAGGCATTGATAAAAATAATAATTCTTTAAGCAAAATTTATGAAAAGCACATCAACCTGACCAAAAATGCTATAGACTTTGCAGGGTGTCAGTGTCCCCTTTACATCACTGAAAAGAGAAATCTTCTAGTGATAGTCACTTCACTCTGCTGTCACAATATACGAAAAAATAGCACTTTCGTTTTGTTGTCTTGATATTTCTCTACCACAAAGATGAAAGAGTAAAAACAGGTTCATTCCCTTTCATCTAAAAACTTGAAAACCTGACAGATATTGACAAGGACTCTTAGAACTAGGAGAAAGTATTGAAATCATGGAGCACCTTCCATCTTCATTTTACAGAGGGGAAAAAGGCTGAGCATAAAAGACTGAATGAGGGCCTTGGCCAGAGAATAATGGAGCCAGAGCAGAACCTAGCTCTCCTGCCTGATTCCTTGGGCACAATCCGTCCATTTCCCTGCTCTGTGTCTCTTCTATCATTCCCTGGGAACTGCGAAAGCATCCAGCCCATAACCGCCTCAAACTGGTAAAGCATTTTTAAGTCTCCTAAAATACATACATAGCTATTTTGAACGTAATTACTATTTAGTTATCTCTGAATAAAATCTCTAGAGAAATCACTGGCTCTGTGGAATCACTTAATTTATGAAAGATGCTATTTTAGTCCCTAGGAAACTCCATCTAAATTTAGACTTTTCCTGCAGCAATGTTTCTTTAAACTGTAAGCTGCACACAGTTATCCAGCTACATCACTTTATCATCAAGGAATTGGTTTTTCAAAATATTGATAAATAGTGACCCCCAGTGGCGAAACTTTGTAGTATCTGCAAACTGAAGAAAAAATAAGATGTTGCTCAGGACAAGGTTTTGACTAACAGTACAATATTAGAATGAAGGAAACATACCTTTACTAAAATAAAATTAAAGAAACTGCATGATTCTCTCCTGCATTTCCATGAACTATCCTTTATGAAAAGTGGAAAGTTACTAACTGTGAACTATTAAATACTATTGTTTAATTCTAATTATAATGACTTTTTTCACTTTCACTATACTCTGAAAATTGATTTGAAAATTGATTTAAAGCCATAAACATAAATTAGAGTATTTTTTTAAATAACTGACCTTAAACTACATTTTCATGCTAGAACTACTTCAGCAAAATCCAGACAGAACACAATCCAGTGTCTAGGCTTACAGATTGATAGTATGTGTTTAGTGAGTAAGAGGTCAGTTGTGGGTGAAATAATTATTCTTTGCTAAATAAATATTGCCATCCTAGAGAACATAAGCTGAGGCTGTGAAGATTCCTCAAATTCTTAAATATTATAATGTACTTAATTTACTTCATAATATATCATAATTAAATGTAAAAATTTAGTGTCTTTTCACACCTCTATTGATTTTGCAAAACAGCTCTATCTCCACTAACAAAGCTATAAACCTTAAATCTTCCAGGAGTACTTACTGAAATGACTTCAGCATTCTTATTTTCACATTTCTATATAAAACATGTGGTGGATTTGTTCTTGACATCCACCAAGCCACCACTGATTTGGCTGCTATTTTCTAAGAAGTCACCTTGTATTTTCTGATTATTTCCATCACCAGCAATAACACTTAATTTGTTCTCAGGTCAATTTTCAAAAGAATATAAATTCATTAAATTTGTGTGTGTGTGCATAATTTACAAATATCAAAGATCTTCTGCATTCTATGATAATTTCTTTGAATTATTGCTAGGATTTAAAATATAATCAAAACTTGCACATTTATAAGCAGTCTCTCTGAAAATCACATTGTACATGCAACCAACAAGTATGGGTAACTGAGGCATCAGCACAATCTCTAAGGAAACTATAGGTAATATAAAGAAAAGACAAAGAAAGCTATGGTGTCATTTGAAGCTGAATGTTTGACATTTTTTCTGTGATGTCTGTAAAATACAGGAAAATGCAGTGACTTTGACATTAATTTGTTTACTCTCTTTAGTTCATAAGGACTTTTCAACTGTCCAAGTTATTTGACACCATGTGGAAAGGGATAAATCATTTGCATTTAAGGACCTATTTACAAATTAACTGAATTTCATTTTGGAAAATCTGGCAAACTGCTTTTGGAGTTTTAGCTCTTGGACTTCTGTTTCCAACTAGATGGTTTATGCCTTGAGCTTATAATCATCAGGATCACTTAGTTTCCCTAGGAGGTTAGCGTAATGAAAGGATGAATAAAATACACTGACAGTTAATTTAACTCCACTATATTCAGAATAAATTATCCCACTTTTGATGTTTTAATTTCCCTACAATGCTCATATCCAATAAATGAGTCACTGAATCTTATGACTACGAAATAAAGCCATAATATGCAAATATGTTACTCTCCCATTTAATCTGAGACTATACTATATGCTCTCAGAGTATACATTAAATGCTTGTAAAGGAATCATTATACTGACTATAACTTTTTAACTCAGGAGCATTTCTATGCTTTGTAATAACCAAAATTCACATTAATAACCTAGAGGTCCCAAAACATTCTTGCATGTGATCAGTATAAGATGAACTAGCGCATTTATTAGTTTTCTGTTAACTAGATAATACAAAATAGTAGTAACACCAGTAGCAGGGGTGGTAATGGCAGCAAACAGTAGCATATATTTATCAAACACTATGTGCTCATCATTTTTCTAATGTCTTTATATTAATTACCTTGTATATCTTGTAAAGGAATCATTATACTGACTATAACTTTTTAACTCAGGAGCATTTCTATGCTTTGTAATAACCAAAATTCACATTAATAACCTAGAGGTCCCAAAACATTCTTGCATGTGATCAGTATAAGATGAACTAGCGCATTTATTAGTTTTCTGTTAACTAGATAATACAAAATAGTAGTAACACCAGTAGCAGGGGTGGTAATGGCAGCAAACAGTAGCATATATTTATCAAACACTATGTGCTCATCATTTTTCTAATGTCTTTATATTAATTACCTTGTATAACACAGTCCTATGAAGCAAAGACAAGAAAAAGATGCTTATCAAAGTTATAGGCCATGGTCACATAGGGGCTAAAGTGGTAGAAATTACAAGAAGATGGTCACAAAGGTGTTAGATAATAGAGGTCATGAGTCCAAGTCACATAAATGGTAAGTGGTAGAGACAATGTGTCCAAAGTCCAAAGGACATAAATGACAGAACTTAATTGTTAAAGGTCAGTTGGGTGATGAGTAGCAGAAATTATGTGCTCAAGTTCACGTAATAGTAAGTGGTACAGGTGAAGTATTCAAGGTCACATGAGAGGCAACGGCTGTAAGTCCAAGATCACACAGGTAGTAAGTGATAATGGCTTTCCAGTCTCCCTTCTCCCCTTCAGTTCAGTCGCTCAGTTGTGTCCAACACTCCAATCCCATGAACTGCAGCACGCCAGGCCTCCCTATCCAACTCCCGGAGTTCACTCAGACTCACCTCCATCAAGTCAGTGATGCCATCTAGCCATCTCTTCCTCTATTGTCCCCTTCTCCTCTGGCTCCAAATCCCTCCCAGCATCAGAGTCTTTTCCAATGAGTTAACTCTTCGCCTGACGTGGCCAAGTACTGGAGTTTCAACTTTAGCATCATTCCTTCCAAAGATACCCAGCACTGATCTTTAGAATGGACTGGTTGGATCTCCTTGCAGTCCAAGGGACTCTCAAGAGTCTTCTCCAACACCACACTTCAAAAGCACCAATTCTTCAGCACTCAGCTTTCTTCACAGACCAACTCTCACATCCATACATGACCACTGGACAAACCATAGCCTTGACTAGCTGGACTTTTGTTGGCAAAGTAATGTCTCTGCTTTTAAATATGCTGTCTAGGTTGGTCATAACTTTCCTTCCAAGGAGTAAGCGTCTTTTCATTTCATGGCTGCAGTCACCATCTGCAGTGATTTTGGAGCCCAGAAAAATAAAATCTGACACTGTTTCCACTGTTTCCCCATCTATTTCCCATGAAGTGATTGGACTGGACACCATGATTTTCGTTTCCTGAATGTTGAGCCTTAAGCCAACTTTTTCACTCTCCTCTTTCATTTTCATCAAGAGGCTTTTGAGTTCCTCTTCACTTTCTGCCATAACGGTGGTGTCATCTGCATATCTGAGGTTATTGATATTTCTCCCAGCAATCTTGAATCCAGCTTGCGCTTCTTCCAGCCCAGCTTTTCTCATAATGTATTCTGCATATAAGTTAAATAAGCAGAGTGATAATATACAGCCTTGACGTACTCCTTTTCCTATTTGGAACCAGTCTGTTGTTCCATGTCCAGTTCTAACTGTTGCTTCCTGACCTGCATATAGGTTTCTCAAGAGGCAGGTCAGGTGGTCTGGTATTCCCATCTCTTTCAGAATTTCCCACAGTTTATTTGATCCACATAGTCAAAGGCTTTGGCATAATCAATAAAGCAGAAATAGATGTTTTTCTGGAACTCTCTTGCTTTTTCCATGATCCAGCGGATGTTGGCAATTTGATCTCTGGTTCCTCTGCCTTTTCTAAGCCCAGCTTGAATATCTGGAAGTTCACGGTTCACGTATTGCTGAAGCCTAGTGTGGAGAGTTCTGAGCATTACTTTACTAGCATGTAAGATGAGTGCAATTGTGCAGTAGTTTGAGCATTCTTTGGCATTGCCTTTCTCAGGGATTAGAATGTAAAGTGACCTTTTCTAGTCCTGTGTCCACTGCTGAGTTTTCCAAATTTGCTGGCATATTGAGTGCAGCACTTGCACAGCATCATCTTTCAGGATTTGAAATAGCTCAACTGGAATTCCATCACCTCCACTAGCTTTGTTCGTAGTGATGCTTTTTAAGGCCCACTTGACTTCACATTCCAGGATGTCTGGCTCTAGTTGAGTGATCACACCATCGTTTTTATCTTGGTCATGAAGATCTTTTTTGTACAGTTCTTCTGTGTATTCTTGCCACCTTTTCTTAATATCTTCTGCTTCTGTTAGATCCTTAACATTTCTGTCCTTTATCGAGCCCATCTTTGCATGAAATGTTCCTTTGGTGTCTCTAATTTTCTTGAAGAGATCTCTAGTCTTTCCCATTCTGTTGTTTTCCTCTGTTTCTTTGCATTGATCACTGAGGAAGGCTTTCTTATCTCTCCTTGCTATTCTTTGGAACTCTGCATTCAAATGGGTATACCTTTCCTTTTCTTCTTTGCTTTTTGCTTCTCTTCTTTTCACAGCTATTTGTAAGGCCTCCCCAGACAGCCATTTTGCTGTTTTGCATTTCTTTTCCATGGGGGGGGATGGTCTTGATCCCTGTCTCCTGTGCAGTGTTGCGAACCTCAGTCCATAGTTCATCAGGTAGTCTGTCTATCAGATCTAGTCCCTTAAGTCTATTTCTCACGTCCACTGTATAATCATAAGGGATTTGATTTAGGTCATACCTGAATGATCTAGTGGTTTTCCCTACTTTCTTCAATTTAAGTCTGAATTTGGCAATAAGGAGCTCATGATCTGGGCCACAGTCAGCTCCTGGTCTTGTTTTCTGACTGTACAGAGCTTCTCCGTATTTGGCTGCAAAGAATATAATCAATCTGATTTCAGTGCTGAAACTTTGGTCTGAGTGACCAAGGAGGACACTGCCTGTTACCCAAAGTTGATTTCCTTTTTGTACATAGTAAGAGAGCTAGAGCTGACATGAGTGCCTACCTAGGACCTTATTTCCTGGTTCCCAGCTATTTGAGGAAGTCTTACAAATAGCTGAAAAAAAGAAGAGAAGTGAAAGGCAAAGGAGAAAAGGAAAGATATATCCATCTGAATATTTCCAACTACCATACAATTGCACTCATTTCACATGGCAGCAAAGTAATGCTCAAAATCTTTCAAGCTAAACTTCAACATTATGTAAACCAAGAACTTCCAATGTGTAAGCTTGATTTAGAAAAGGCAGAAGAAGCAGAAATAAAACTGCCAACATCTGTTGGATCATAGAAAAAGCTAGAGAATTCCAGAAAAACTTCTGCTTCAAAGACTATGCTAAAGCTTTTGACTGTGTAGATCACAACAAACTGTGGGAAATTCTTAAAGAGATGGGAATACCAGACCATCTTATCTGCCTCCTGAGAAACCTGTATGCATGTCATGAAGCAACATTTAGAACCAGACATGGAACTATGGACCGGTTCAAAATTAGGATAGGAGTATGTCAAGGATGTATATTTTCACCCACTTATGTAACTTATATGCAGAGTATATCATAAGAAATGCCGGGCTAAATGAAGTATGAGCTGGAATCAAGATTGTGGGGAGAAATATCAAAAATTTCAGATCTGCAGATATCACCCTTACGGCAGAAAGTGAAGAGGAATTAAAGAGTCCCTTGATGAAGATGATAGAGGAGAGTGAACAAGCTGGCTTAAAACTCAAAATTCAAAAATGAATATCATGGCATCTGGTCCCATCACTTCATGGCAAATAGATGGGGAAACAGTGGAAACAGGGACAGACTTTATTTTGAGGGGCTCCAAAATCACTGCAGATTGTGACTGTAGCCATGAAATTAAAAGACGCTTGCTCCTTGGAAGAAACCAGTGACAAACCATGACAGTGTATTAAAAAGCAGACATTACTTTGGCAACAAGGGTCCATCTAGTTAAAACTATGGCTTTTCCATTAGTCATGTACATATGTGAGAGCTGGACAATAAAAAAAAAAAAAAAAACAGTCTGAGTGCTGAAGAACTGATGCCTTTGAATTGTGGTGTTGAAAAAAATCTCTTCAGAGTTCCTTGGACAACAAGAAGATCAAACCAGTCTATCTTTAAGGAAATCACCCCTGAATATTCATTGGAAGGATTAATGCTGAAGGTCCTTTATAGTATTGGACCTAAAGGTCCAATATTTTGGCTCCTGATGCAGAGTTGACTCACTGGAAATGACCATTTCCAATGGGAAAGATTGAAGGCAGGAGAAGGGGACGACAGGATGAGATGGTTGGATGCTATCACCGAGTCAGTGGACATGAGTTCGAGCCACCTCTGGGAGATGGTGAAGGATAGGGAGGCCTGGAGTGCCACAGTCCATGGGGTTGCAAAGAACTGAAAACTGAGTGACTGAACAACAACAACTTGTAGCCACATGCAGCTTAATGACTGAGCTGTCACTAAAGGAACACCAGCAGAAATGGCACTTACTCCTTCCCAGCCTGACCTATAAAACTTTGCACTGAGCTCCTGTGTTCTGGTTTTCTTCTCACAAACTAAAATAAGGAAATGCCTGAAACCAGCTTCACTCGAGCTGGAGAAGACTATACCTCAGGGAATCATCAAAAACAAAAGAGAAGGAAGCTGGTACTATGAAAGACTGCCCAGAGCATAGCTATAGGCTAGCCTAGAATGCTCACCACAGACCATATAGCACAAAGAAAAAAGGCAACTTGTTTTCTAAGCCACTGAACTGTTTTGTTCGTTCTATTAATACTAGCACACAAGCCTTACCTTAACAAGGACTCCACTTGCGGCTCAGACGGTCGTGGCTCAGACGGTAAAGTGTCTGTCTACAATGTGGGAGACCTGGGTTCAATCCCTGGGTCAGGAAGAACCCGTGGAGAAGGAAATGGCAATCACTCTAGTACTTTTACCTGGAAAATCCCATGGACAAAAGAACCTGGTAGGCTACATGTAGTCCATGGGGTCACAAACAGTCGGACATGACTGAGCGATTTCACTTACCTACCTTACCTTACCTTAACTAACACAATGAATTTTCAGATGCCTTTAATTTTGAAACTCTTACTTTAAGAAAAATTAAAAAGATGATGAATTATATGCTCATAAATTTAAAAACAAACAATTTTTTATTTAATAAAACTACAATGCCTAGACTTATTTTACTAAGATGATTTATAATGTACATCACTTATGATATTTACTTCCCTGGATTCTAATCATTTTCTCTTCATATCTTTATATCGTGGCATTGCCAAATACAGTGTTAACATCCTCTATATTTCTTTAGACTTTTAATCCATACCATAATGTTGAATCAAAACTGTAATAAAGAGATTATGCTATTTTGCTATGGATAAGAAATTGTGTCAGATCAATTTTTTAGCACGGGAAAAAGTTTATGCTCAGAATCCATGACTAAACTGAATAAGATTTTCTTTCTGTAATAACAATCACCTGAATTTTAATGAATATAGAGAGGGCAAAACATTGTGAGACTAAATCAATTTATTCTTCACCAGAATAGTAGCTTCCAGTAAGCAGTATTTGGAAATTTTATATTATGAAAAATGTTTGATATCTTCCTGTTGAAAATAGTTCTGTGAAAAGTATTCTAGGTTTGCAAGGTGAGAGCAAGTCTGTCAGCATGTCCCACATTACATAATTGTTGCAGTTCCATCATTAAATCTACACGTGTTTGAAGTATCTATTAAGTGCTTCCATGGGAAAGGGTGTCACAAAAATGTGTAAGACACATAAAGCTGGAGGATTCACATTTCCTGATTTCAAAACTTATGAAAAGTCTATCATAATCAAAAGAGTGTGGTACTGGCATTAAGACAGACACACAGATCAGTGAAAAACAGAAATCCCAGAAATAAACCCTTGCCTCTACAGTCAAATGATTTTCAACCAGAGTAGCCAAGACTATTCAATGGGGAAAAGACAGTAGAAGAGGAACTAGATATTCACATGCAAGAGAATGAAGTAAAACCTTCACCTAAAGCCACAAATCAAAACAAAACTCAGAATACTCACTTAAACATAAGCCTTCAAAATATAGAATTCTTAGAAGTAAATCCAGGGCAAAAAATTCACAGCATTGGATTTGGCAGTGATTTCCTGGATTTGGTGGGCTTCCCTGGTGGCTCAAAGGTTAAAGCGTCTGCCACAATGCAGGAGACCTAGGTTGAATCCCTGGGTCGGAAAGATCCCCTGAAGAAGGAAATGGAAACCCACTCCAGTATTCTTGCCTGGGAAATCCCACAGACGGAGCAGCCTGCTGGCCTACAGTCCACGGGGGTTGCAAAGAATCCAACACGATCGAACGACTACACTTACACTTTCACTTTCCTAGATATGACACCAAAGGCACAGGCAAACAAAGAAAAGAGAGACAGACTGAACTTGATGAAAATTTTTAAACTTTGTATATCAAAAGACATTATCAACAAAGTAAACAGGCAACTCAGAAAATCAGAGAAGTTATTTGTAAATCATACATCTGATAAGGGTCAAAATCCAGGATAGAGAACTCCTAAAACTCCACAATAAAAAACAAGCAACCCAATTCAAAAATAAGCAAAAGACTCCAGTAGATATTTCTCCAAAGATATATAAATGACTAATAAGCACATGAAAATATGTTCAACTTCACTAAACGTTAGGTAAATACAAATCAAAATTACAATGAAATTTCACCCCATACATATCACAATGAGAGATCACTTCATACCCATTAAGATTACTACATAAATTCAACAGTGTTCATGAGGATATAGAGAATCATTTTGTGCTGTTGAGGGAAATGTCAAATGGTACAGCTGCATTTGCTGTATAAAACCAGAGAAGGCGACGGCACCCCACTCCAGTACTCTCACCTGGAAAATCCCATGGACAGAGGAGCCTGGTAGGCTGCAGTCCATGAGGTCATGAAGAGTCAGACATGACTGAGCGATTTCCCTTTCACTTTTCACTTCCATGCATTGGAGAAGGAAATGGCAACCCACTCCAGTGTTCTTGCCTGGAGAATCCCAGGGATAGGGGAGCCTGATGGCCTGCTGTCTATGAGGTCACACAGAGGTCACACAACTTAAGTGACTTAGCAGCAGCAGCAGCTGTATAAAACAGTACAGCAGTTTCCCAAAAGTTTAGAATAATTACCATATGATTCCAGCAATTCCACTTCCAGGTATCTATCCACAAGAATTGAAATCACAGTTTCAAAAAGATGACTATGAACCAACATTCATAGCAACATTATTCACAATAGCTGAATCTTAGAAGCAACCCAATCTCCAGCAAGAGATGGAGAGGCAGAACATGTTACATACATTTACATGTATGATTTATGATTCAGCCTTAAAAAGGAAGGTACTACTACTACTACTACTACTACTACTACTACTACTTAGTCGCTTCAGTCGTGTCCGACTCTATGCGACCCCATAGACGGCAGCCCACCAGGCTCCTCCATCCCTGGGATTCTCCAGGCAAGAACACTGGAGTGGGTTGCCATTTCCTTCTCCAATGCATGAAAGTGGAAAGTGAAAAGTGAAAGAGAAGTCACTCAGTCGTGTCCGACTCTTAGTGACCCCATGGACTGCAGCCCACCAGGCTTCTCCATCCATGGGATTCTCCAGGCAAGAGTACTGGAGTGGGATGCCATTATGCTATAACATGGATGAACCCTGAGGACATTAAGCCAAGCCAAATAAGCACATCACAAATACCGTATGATTCCACTGACAAGAAGTTCTTACAGTAAAGATGGAAAGTGTGCATGTGTATGTGTGTGTGTTTGCAAAGTTATTTCAGTGATATCTGACTCTTTGCACCTCATGAACTGTAGCCTGCCAGGCTCCTCTGTCTATGGCATTCTCCCAGCAAGATTACTGGAGTAGGTTGCCATCACCTTCTCCAAGAGATCTTCCCCACCCAGGGATCGAACCCACATCTCTTACATCTCCTGCACTGGCAAGTGGATTCTTTACCACTAGAGCCACCTGGGAAACCCAGAGATGGAAAATAGAATGATGGTTTCCCTTTGTTAGGGGGAGAGCTGTGGCCAGTTACTGTATAATACACAATTCCAACTTTCTCCACTGTGTTACATGATGTTTGGTTTACAGACTCTACTGGAGTACTTTTTTAATCAGTGGAAATAAATTTGGGTCACTAAATTCATGAAACATAAACTTCATGAAATATATCCCATCCCAACATTCCTGACAGTATATCCTATAGCATATATGATCAGAAGCATTCCATCCTTCCTTCTAGCATTAAGAACATTAAGATTACAAGAAGAGAAAATATCAACCTAGATAGCATTTGAAAAGCAGAGACATTACTTTGCCGACTAAGGTCCATTTAGTCAAGGCTATGGTTTTTCCTGTGGTCACGTATGGATGTGAGAGTTGGACTGTGAAGAAAGCTGAGCACCGAATAATTGATGCTTTTGAAATGTGGTGTTGGAGAAGATTCTTGAGAGTCTTAGACTGCAAGGAGATCCCACCAGTCCATTCTGAATGAGATCAACCCTGGGATTTCTTTGGAGGGAATGATGCTGAAGCTGAAACTCCAGTACTTTGGCCACTTCATGCAAAGAGTTGACTCATTGGAAAAGACTCTGATTCTGGGAGGGATTGGGGGCAGGAGGAGAAGGGGACGACCGAGGATGAGATGGCTGGATGGCATCATGGACTCGATGGATATGACTCTGAGTGAACTCCGAGAGATGGTGATGAACAGGGAGGCCTGGTGTGCTGCAATTCATGGGGTCGCAAAGAGTCGGACACGACTGAGCGACTGAACTGAACTGATATAAGAAATATGAAGTTAGCACATAGCATATGTAACTTGGAGATTACCTTACTGTCAAGGATCCCAATTTTTAAATTGTATTCATTCATAGAGACTAAAGCGGTAGGAATCCTTCTGTTCTGACCAAAGTAGGCAATGTCCACATGCCTCTATTAATAATGCCACGTTCCCAGATTTCAACTTTTTCTCAGGGTTCTAGTTACAGTACATCTTCCAAGTTTTTTAAGATCCACAAGCATAACCCACTGGTGCCCTACTGCAACGCTCTAGCCTACATTCAACCCGTCCTCAATAGCCTCCTTGGCTACAGTAATCTGCAGTTACTCCAAGAGCACCCGTGACTTTAGCATTTTGGAAACAAAAAATTAGAGCCTGATTCATTTCTTCTCAATTACTTCTTCTGTGACTTTATAATGTCCTAAATTTATAATCATCATTTATGAAGTTCATACCATGTGTCACGCATTGTTCTAGACGATGGACAACCAAGCACAAATAGGGCACTGTTGAAAGGAACCAACAGTATGAAGTAAATAAGCTGAAACATACCATGTGAAGAGAATAGGCAGGATGCTATGGGGCATGAATCCAGGCATGGCTAATTGATTACACCAGCAGTGTCTAGGAAAGACTTCAATATGAGGGCACTGCTTGAGGTAAGCATTGAAAGAGAAGTTGATATAGTCAGAGAGAGGGACTAAATGCCAGAGAAAAGAGAGGCAGGGACCAGGTATTGGAAACACTGAAGCAATGTGAAGAAAAATATGGAGGCTTTAAACAACATGGTACATATTGGAAGAACCAAGGGTTTCGACTGAGTTCTGAAGAAGTCATAATGAATGACATATGACTTTAGAGGGAGAATAAAAGAGCCAGTTCATGAATGGTCTTATTTCATGGGCTTCCCTTGTGGCTCAGCTGGTAAAGAATCTGTCTGCAACTCAGGAGACCTGGGTTCAATCCATGGGTTGGGAAGAGCCCCTAGAGAAGGGAAAGGCTACCCACTCCAGTATTCTGGCCTGAAGAATTCCATGGGCTATACAGTCCATGGGGTCACAAAGAGTCAAACAAGACTGAGTGATTTTCACTTTCATACTAAAGAGTAAAAATCATAGTGCATATAAGTTGTGCAATTATGACCTGATAGGTTCTATTCTAGACTCTACTTTAAAAGTCCCATTTTTATTCCATTTTAAGCATGAGGAAACTAAAGCACAGAATGGTTTGGTACTTGCCCCAGGTCACACAGCAATAAAGTAAAGGAGCCAGGGAGTTTGAGACTTCCGTGGTGGCTCAGCAGTAAATAATCCACCTGCAATGCCAGAGACTGTTTGCAATACAGTCGTAGGTTTGATGCCTGGGTCAGGAAGATCCTCTGGAGAAGGAAATGGCAGTACACTCTAGTATTCTTGCCTGGGAAATCCCATGGACAGAGGAGACTGGTGCGCTACAGTCCATGGGGTCACAAGAATTGGACACGACTTAGCAACTAAACCACCAGGGTGTCTGAGACAATAAACTGGGCTCTTAGCTATCAGGGTGACTACTTTCAGCAGTGTGCACCTTATTACTTTTGATGGGCCATTAAAGAGTTTTAAGTAGAAGAATAAAATGAGTATTCTGGTAGTAGAAATGAGGCAGGATTAAAACTTAGATAGAAGGCAACAAAGAAGGCAAAAATGAAATGCAAAGAAATCAGGAAGAGTTCTTTTTTTCTTTTGGCTGCACCGCATGGCTTCTAGGATTTGGGCACTCTGACCAGGGATGGAACCTGTGCCCTTGGCAGTGAAAGCACCAAGTCTGAACCACTGGACCTCCAGGGAACTCCAACATTCAAATGAATTATATTAAAGAGGTAGAAGCTATAATACTCAGAGAACAATCAAGTGCAGGAGCGTGAATCAGTTAGCTTTTACTGCATAACTAACCACCCAAAATTTAGTGGCTTCAAATAACAAGACTTTATTTCAAGAGTAGGTTGATGGACTAGCGAGGACCAGGAAGGTTTGGAAGGACCTTGCTCATATGCCTCAGCCAATTGGTGAATGAGTTGTAAGATAGCTCTACTAATATTGGCTGGATTCTCCCACATGTCTGGGGCCTCGGTCAGGATGAATCCATTGATTCATGGTGCAAGGTCTTTTGCCAGCCAGCAGGCTAGCCCTGGTCTGTTCTCTTGGTGGCAGAACAGAGGTACAGGCAGGATATATGAGGGCAACAGAAGTTTGCCGCGCAGCTTGATGCCTAGGCTTGAAATAGCACATCATCTATGAATCAAAGTAGGTAACAAGGCATTTCTCCAAAGATGTTACAAGGACTGTTCAGATTCAAGAAGAGAAGTGGATCCCTCCCTTAATGAAAGAGCTGATGTCATACTGTAAATGGTGTTCAGACAGTGTGCATAATTGTCATATTTTAAAAAATCAAATAAATTGGAGAGAGAAAAAGAAAACATCAGTGACGACTCCCTGGTTTCCTGCCTAAGAAACAGAAGGAATGATGGTGCCATATACAGAAACGGGGCCAATGGGGCCCTTCGGTGGTGTTCCACAGAAAGTGAATAAAAGTCGTCATGAGTGCTTTTTTTCAGTGGTGTGAACCAGAAATCTACACAAATAACACAGTAATAACAACTGAATGAATGTGATAGAATACTCAGCTTAAGACACAATGAAAAGTTGTTACTGAAAAACTATACATTGTATGATATGACAGTGGAATCTACTGAACTTATTTACAACAAACACTGACAGAATGTGTGAAAAATAAGCTATGATTTCCTTTGAGGTCTAAAGACCTGTAAAGTCCCACTCACACCTGCCAAATCAGCTGTACTGTGGGAATTCACCACAATGAAACCACTGTCAAGGATATAACATAAATAAGTTGCATAGTCACTTGAGCTCTGCATTTAAACCAAGTTAATGGCACTTCTAGGAATAGGCAAAGTTCATGTGTGCTGTTACAGAAAAGAGCAGAGTGAGTTGCAAGGAAGAAAGTCTTTGGAGTCAGTGGCTATGACGGAGAGCTTCCATTGTCACAAGCTAGGACACACTGCACTGCACAACAGAAAATCAAAGTAGTTGTCACGTCTCACCAATGTGCATTCTTTGCTTCACTCAAAGGAAACTATCAACAGATTTCATAAATGAGGCTCACTTTTGTAATCCAGTTCAGTTCAGCTCAATCATGTCCGACTCTTTGCGACCCCATGAATTGCAGCACGCCCAGCCTCCCTGTCCATCACCAACTCCCAGAGTTCATTCAAACTCACATCCATCGAGTCAGTGATGCCATCCAGCCATCTCATCTTCGGTTGTCCCCTTCTCCCTGCCCCTAATCCCTCCCAGCATCAGAGTCTTTTCCAATGAGTCAACCCTTCGCATGAGGTGGTCAAAATACTGGAGTTTCAGCTTTAGCATCACTCCTTCCAAAGGACATCCAGGACTGACTGATCTCTTTCAGAATGGACTGGTTGAATCTCCTTGCAGTCCAAGGGACTCTCAAGAGTCTTCTCCAACATCACACTTCAAAAGCATCAATTCTTTGACGCTCAGCTTTCTTCACAGTCCAACTCTCACATCCGTACATGACTACTGGAAAAACCATAGCCTTGACTAGATAGACCTCTGTTGGCAAAGTAATGTCTCTTCTTTCTAATATGCTCTCTAGGTTGGTCATAACTTTCCTTCTAAGGAGTAAGCATCTTTTAATTTCACGGCTGCAATAACCATCTGCAGTGATTTTAGAGAAAAAGTCTGACACTGTTTCCACTGTTTCCCCATCTATTCATGGCCAGCAAATTTGTAATACAACCTGCTGCTAATTCCTGACTACAATGTTTAGTGCAAGTTTCCCATGAACAAGTAAAATAAACTCGATTTCTTCACTCTACTACTTAAGGCTTTCCTCCAGCCTTTCTCATTTCATGTCTTGACTCAAATTTCTCAATTTCTGTTAAATTCAGCCAGTGATACTCTCTTGGTGAAACTCCGTGCTATCTACAGCCATACCTTGTCCTCCTTGGTTTCTTTGCCCTCACTCAGCTCTTTATTCTGCCTGGGCTGCTTCTTTATTATTTTTGTTATTGCTGCTCAGTGACTCAGTCATGTCTCTTTTTGACCTCATGGACTGCAGCACACCAGGCTTCCCTGTCCTTCACTACTCCCTGAGTTTGCTCAAACTAATGTCCATTGAGTTAGTGATGCCATCCAATCATCTCATCCACTGTCACTCCCTTGTCCTCCTTCCCCCAGTCTTTCCCAGCATCAGAGTCTTTTCCCAATGAGTCAGCTCTTTGCATCAGGCTTGGAGCATCAGCTTCAGCATCAGTCATTCCAATGAATATTCCTTTAAGATTGACTGGATTGATCTCCTTGCTGTCCAAGGGACTCTCAAGAGTTTTCTCCAGCAACAACGTTTGAAGGCATGAACTCTTTGGCACTCAGCCTTCTTCACGGTCCAATTCTCATACCTATACATGACTACTGTCAAAATCATAGCTTTGACTATAGGGACCTTTATTGGTAAAGTGATGTATTTGTTTTTTCATAAGCTGAGTTTGTCATAGTTTTTCTTCCAAGGAGCAAGTGTTCTGATTATCTTGGCTCTTCGAAACCTTACTTGAACTTTAAGTCATGACCCCAGCATCACAGATTCCAGCAGCTTATTATGACTTTTCTATTTCCGGAACTTCCATTCCACATTGTACCTCATTCTTTGCCTACCCTGGACACTCTGTCTTCTACTAAAATTTTTATTTGTTGCCACAGACAGGGGTGGGGAGAAATGTGAAAGTGGTCAAAGGGTACAAAATTCCAGCTGAATAAATTCTGGGGATGTAATGTATGCCATGGGGACTATAGTAAACAATACTGTATTGTGTATTTGAAAATTATTGACAGTAGGTTTTAAAAGTTCTCACCACACACACAAATTTTAACTACATGTGGTGATAGATGTGTTAACTAACCTTGTTGTAGCATTATTTTGCAATATATACATGCAGCTAATCATTACACTGTACACCTTAAACTTATAAATGCTATATGTCAACTATATCTCAATAAATCTGGGAAAAACATTTTTAATAAAAAATAAACACAAAATAAAAGTTTTTATTTGTTTCATCCTCAACTTCCTAGTACCTTCCCTGAAGACACATGAATTTACTCTTTTTCGAGATGGATTTGCTAAGAGCAGCAAGTGAGGAGTGAGGTTAGAGCTTTCTCTCTGCCAACAAAACAGTTTTCATCTGCTTCAGATAATGGTCTACACATTTGTTATATGAAGATATGTTATTTAAAGATAAAGTTCTGTAAATTTTTTAAATGTGTGAAAACTACTGTTTGCTCATTTTTGCATCTCTTGTTGTTTCAAAGGCAGACCCTCTCCCCTGGTGGTGGGTAGAAATCTGTGCAAACTAAACTTAGTATAATTAGTAAAATAATCATTCTCTACCTTCCAGAAGATAACAATAAAGATATACTGAGCACTAGAAAGTTCATATCCAATCTATTGGCATATATTATTGATAAGTGAAAAATCATTTACTAGAAAATAAAGGTGGCAAATCAGCAGGAAAATAAGTACTGTTAGAGAAGATAATAACGTATCTTCAGATAACAAATCTGTAACCATTATCTGAAGCAGATGAAAACTGTTTTGTTGGCAGAAAGAGAGCTCTAACCTCACTCCTCACTTGCTGCTCTTAGCAAATCCATCTTGAAAAAGAGTAAATCCATATGTCTTCAGGGAAGGTTAGAGAACCCATCCAGTGATGGGTTCAATCTGCAACAAAGCATGATCAGAACTTTTAAAATGATCAAAACTTCTTAAAAAGCAAACTGAGATGTGAACAAGTATTAAATCTGTAGTGTATATTCACTCCTTAACTCTTTATCTAAAGAAACAACCATAACTATGGTACAATCTTATACAATTTTGGGGCCTCTGTCTCCAATTAATCCACTCCATGGACAGAGGAGCCTAGTGGACTACAGTCATGGGGTTGCAAAGAGTCAGACATGAATCAGTGACTTTCACTTTCACAGATGTCCATATCCCGATCCCCAGGACCTGTAAATATGCCACATTACGTGGCACGAGGGAGTTGCAGTTACAGATGGAATTAAGGTTGCTAATCAGCTGATGTTAGAGTAAGGAAATTATCCTGGATTATCCAGATGGGCTCAATGTAATTAATACTCGCTGCTGCTGCTGCTGCTGCTGCTGCTAAGTAGCTTCAGTCGTGTCCGACTCCATGGGATCCCATAGATGAAAGCCAACAAGGCTCCCCGATCCCTGGGATTCTCCAGGCAAGAGTACTGGACTGGGCTGCCATTTCGTTCTCCAATGCATGAAAGTGAAAAGTGAAAGTGAGTTCACTCAGCCATGTCCGATTCCTAGCGACCCCATGGACTGCAGCCTACCAGGCTCTGCCGCACATGGGATTTTCCAGGCAAGAGTACTGGAGTGAGGTGCCATTGCCTTTTCCGAATTAATACTTACGGCCCCTTAAATGTGAAAGATGGAAGCAGACCCATCAAAACAAGAGAGATGGCATATGGAGAAAGGCCTTGCTGGCTTTGCAGATTAAAGGGGCCATGAGCCAAGGAATCCAGGAAACCGCTCAGTTCAGTTCAGTTCAGTCGCTCAGTCCTGTCCAACGCTTTGCCACCCCGTGAATAGCACCACGCCAGGCCTCCTTGTTCATTATCATCTCTCAGAGTTCACTCAGACACACGTCGATCGAGTCCATGAAGCCATCCAGCTATCTCATTCTTGGTCATCCCCTTCTCCTCCTGTCCCCAATCCCTCCCAGCATCAGAGTCTTTTCCAATGAGTCAAGTCTTTGCATGAGGTGGCCAAAGTACTGGAGTTTCAGCTTTAGCATCATTGCTTCCAAAGAAATCCAAGGGTTGATCTCCTTCAGAATGGACTGATTGGATCTCCTTGCAGTCCAAGGGACTCTCAAGAGTCTCCTCCAACATGACAGTTCAAAAGCATCAATTCTTTGGCACTCAGCTTTCTTCACAGTCCAACTCTCACATCCATACATGACCACTGGAAAAACCATAACCTTAACTAGATGGACCTTAGTCGGCAAAGTAATGTCTCTGCTTTTGAATATACTATCTAGGTTGGTCATAACTTTTCTTCCAAGGAGTTAGCGTCTTCTAATTTCATGGCTGCAGTCACCATCTGCAGTGATTTTGGAGTCCCCAAACATTAAGTCTGACACTGTTTCCACTGTTTCCCCATCTATTTCCCATGAAGTGATGGGACCGGATGCCATAAACTTCATTTTGTGAATGTTGAGCTTGAAGTCAATTTTTACACTCTCCTCTTTCACTTTCATCAAGAGGATTTTTAGTTCCTCTTCACTTTCTGCCATAAGGGTGGTGTCATCTGCATATCTGAGATTACTGATATTTCTCCCAGCAATCTTGATTCCAGCTTGTGCTTCTTCCAGTCCAACATTTCTCATGATGTGCTCTGTGTATAAGTTAAATAAGCAGGGTGACAATATACAGCCTTGACGTACTCCTTTTCCTATTTGGAACCAGTTTGTTGTTCCATGTCCAGTTCTAACTGTTGCTTCCTGACCTGCATACAGATTTCTCAAGAGGCAGGTTAGGATATCTGGTAGTCCCATCTCTTTCAGAATTTTCCACAGTTTATTGTGATCCACACAGTCAAAGGCTTTGGCATAGTCAATAAAGCAGAAATAGATGTTTTTCTGGAACTCTCTTGCTTTTTCCATGATCCAGCGGATGTTGGCAATTTGATCTCCGGTTCCTCTGCCTTTACTAAAACGAGCTTGAACATTTGGAAGTTCATGGTTCACGTATTGCTGAAGCCTGGCTTAGAGAATTTTGAGCATTACTTTACTAGCATGTGAGATGAGTGCAATTGTGCAGTAGTCTGAGCATTCTTGACATTGCCTTTCTTTGGAATTGGAATGAAAACTGACCTTTTCCAGTCCTGTGGCCACTGCCGAGTTTTCCAAATTTGCTGGCATATTGA